>APFE031403495.1:221857-248720 GCA_000404065.3 Pinus taeda
TAGCATGCCCCTGATTTTCTTGATAGTCTTTGTTCGTTCTTGCGGAAGACTGTCCCTGATTTACCTGATGATTTCTATTAGGTCTTTGCTCACTCCTTTTTGCTGCATCAAGATAACTTTTGGAGGTGGAAGCTTGAGATGTTTCACCATTATACCCCAGATCTGTCTTGATTAGAGGGGAACGCTGCACATTGATAATCTCATCCAGAGTTTCAGATCCTTTAACAAATTTAAGATTAAGGGACTTTGTTTTCTCAATTTCTTTTCTAAGGCCAACAATTTCACATTCTAACTTCTCAAGAAATTTTTCTTTTTCATCAAGTTGAAATTGCAGAGTATCAATGATCATGTTCTTTTCTTCTAAACATGTTTCGAGTCTAGTAATCTCTTCATAAAAACAATCCACATCTATAGCATCCATGTAATCATCATCTTCAAAAGCCATTAAAAGTTTATAGTGATTACCTCATTCATCTTCATCGGTGTTTGATAGTCCATTACTATCTTCATGAGTGTAATAGCTTTTCTTATTTGTAATCTGTCTCTTGTTCCATCTAACAGGTTCCTTTCCCTTGTCAATCTTATCCTTATGAGGACATTTGGCGGCATAGTGACCTACTCTTCCACAAGAAAAGCATTTGAAAGGTAACTTACCTCTGAATCTTCCAGTACCCCGTTGAAGATTTCTGACAAAATTTGATTCTTCTTCTCCTTCTGACACGTGTCCTGACTCATAGTACTCTCCTTTGCCTAAAGCCTTGAAGGCAGCTACACTCCTGTCTGATGGCCCTCCTTTCCTCATTTCATAAGAAGTTAGAATTCCATGCAACTGTGACATTTTAAGATTTGCTAGATTCTCCTTTTCTTCTATAGCAGAAAATTTAGATTCAAATCTAGAGGACAAGGATCTTAGAACTTTTTCAACCACAACAACCTCTTTTATTTCTTCACCCAGATTTTTCATGCAATTAACAATCTCATCTACACAAAGAAAACAGTTAGCCACACTTTCATCATTATACATTTTGATATTTTCATACTGAATCCTGAGGGTTTGAAGTTTTGCTCATTTTACTTGATCATCTCCTTCATAAATCAGAACAATCTTGTCCCATATCTCTTTTGCAGATTTAAACTGCATTACCTTAACAAATTCTGTTTGAGATAAGCATCCTAATAGAGTATTGATCGCCTTTGCATTTGTTTCATATTTCTTCTTTTCAGCCGGATCTGTAGGAGTTGCTGATGGAAATGTATACCCTGTATCTATGATATCCTAGACTTCAGTACCAAGAGAATGAAGATAGGCAATAACTCTTACCTTCCAATATACGAAATTTGTCCCATCAAAAATCGGTGGCCTGATTGATGCTTCCCTCTCGTAGTTTCTCATGATGATAGATCTTCCTTCAAGCGATCAAGCTTCTTCTGAAGGACCTGCTCTGATACCAATTATTGGAAATAATACTGAGAGGGGGGGTGAATTAGTATTATCAAGTCAAATATTCCTTTTCCAAAAACAAATGATATACGCTACTTCAGTTAGTTAAACCCGCGTATATACGCAATTATGCAGAAGGAAAACCGCGTATACAAAGAAAACTTTTAATTTACTTTTATCTTTATGATGATGATTGTTAATCTGTGTTGCAGAATCAAATAACCAGAAACCAGAGACAGTGAAACAGAACAGAAATAAAATCACGCACAAGAACACAAGATATAAGGTGGAAACCCAATGTGGGTGAAAACCACCTATTGCAATTCATCTCTATCTTCTTTTTTAAATTAGAACCTTCTTTTACAATGTACTGGTGCAGTCCTTTACCAGTACGCAGGCTGCAACCTGTAGAGAGCTACAAACCTCTCTCGTTCTCCAGCCTCTCTTGGAAGGGAGCTACAACCCCCTTTAGCTCTCACACTAGCCAAGATACTAGTACGTAGGTGCGGGCCTACAAAAGGATACAACCTTCTCTTTCTTCTAGGGACCACGTTTCATGAATTTTCAGACTGGATCGATAAACATCAATAAATCATCAAGAATCAACCAATCTCGTTTCCACCAATTAGATCTGAATCAAGTAGATATTTCTCTGACAGCTGTACCCAAAACACAGTACCAGAAACCACACACCAAACACTAAACCCAGAATACAACAGCAATAAACAGAAGCAGCTAGATCACAACTTAAAGTACATACACTGTTTCAATAACCTGCAACATGCGTGCATACGCTTCTGCGTTTGGAAAAACCTGTGTATATGCTATTTTAATTCACTGAACCAGCGTGTATACGCGCCTTCGCTTCACTGAACCTGCGTACAGATCTATGAAGGATAATTCCCTCTTTCAGATATTCAAAAACACTAATTAACCCAGATTATCAGTGTTATAGATCAAGAAAGCGCCACATATAACAGACCAAAATCATATAAAGATACTATCATTCAAGCTTAAATATTATGACCCATCAATAGAACTTATCCTTCTTCTTTGCGCTAAGGTTCCTCTTTTATTCAGATCCATATCTGCACCATAACCCAATTACCAGCATTCAGATCTACCACTTTTTCATATATTCAATGATAATTCAGATGATCCTTTGCCACATGATCTCCTTCCTCTTTTATAGTCTTAGGCCTTCCATAATACCATGGTCCAAAACCATAACATTTCAATACCATGAACCCAAAACTAGGGATCAACACATTTGATGAGACGCCATGGTCCAAAACAACAGGTTCAAATCCCAAGAACTAACCACCATGGACCAAAAGTAAGTTCCCCAACATATATGCGCTTTTGTAACGTATAACTCGCGTGTGTACGCGTCTTCGTCTAGATGAACCTGCATATATGACTTTTTCTTCTTTTTGGGTGCCTGAACTGAGATCTGTCACCAAGTTGAGTTGCCATCAAGGACAACACCAGAGCCATAACATCAAACCTATGCCATAATGCCAACAATTGATTCTTCTTCTTTTGGTTATATGTGTTCCACTTGATCTTTAAGCTTCCTTAGATTGATAGTAGATGTAGGTTATAGTATTCTTCTTTGGTTATATTGCATTATCGAGTTAATCTATAGTCAAATTTTCTACATGGTCTTAGAGCGAGGTTTGTAGAGAATTTTTAGAATTTCTACATAGGTTGCTCCCCTGTGCACCTGCATTGGTTCTAGAAATCTAGGAGAATGATCGAGATTATGAAAGCTTCCCCTTCTCAGAGTTTCCAAAGTTGTTTCAACTACTTACCTTGGATAAAAAAATTAGATCCTATCCTTCCCTACTTTGGAGTTTTCACCACTTATTCTTTGATCCTATCCCTCCATAAAAGGTGGATCTCAAGACTAGATTGGTAAATGGATAATAATTTTTGAACTACCTCTCCCTACATATTTACCTCATTCCAAAAGCACTAGGTTAGTTTTTAGTTTCCTTTTGGAGAGTGATTATGCCCTTATGCTGTTGTAGTGAGTGGTTATCATCTCATGCATTTAGGGTGATTCGAGGTGCATATTGTGACAAGGAAATGACAATACAACAACTTGGAGGGGCTCTTTTACAAGATCAATTGCTACTTATTGTTGTAATATCCTTTTGTTTATATTAATTCAAAGAATTAATCGTTTTCATATATGTCATGTTATTATTTCACTTATTTCAATACCATGTTGATCTATTGAATGAAGTACTTGGACGATACAACATAGATCTCATATTTTCTTGGCTTGTGTTATCTGACTGTGTAGATTCTAATTTTTCCATTCAGATTTGGAATTGGAGCTTCCAAGCTAAACAAGGAGCGAAGTGTGAAAATGACTCCAGGTAAGGCTCACTCCATCATCTATTTACTTTAAGGAAAGGCATTGTGTTCCTTCTCTCTCTTTTGTTCTAGTGTTGGATTAAGGGGCCCTGACCTAGGTTCAATGTTAAGTTAGCCAAACAAATCCCTACACTATTGGCCCTTTCGACATCAACCCGTGGAGCACGGACTGAAGGTCTCACTCAAAGAAGTATGGGGGGATGCTGGAACCAAGTTTCCGCATCAAGGGATGGTTATGATGTTGTTTTATGCCCTAGCTCTGCCTTTGTGCATATTGATAAGCCTTTTAGGGCTTATCAATATACTTCTGTTAATCACCCTTAGACCTTCACAAAGGTCTACAACTATCTTTCACGAACACTAAATAGGTAAACCAATCACTTACGCGCCTCTGTAATCACTCCTAAGCCTGTTATTACTTAGATCGACTTAAGTGCTTGATATGTTTAACATGCATTAAGATATTCTTTACGTAAATAGATATTATTACTTGTGTTCATATAAGAATGTAAACCATGTAGAATCGTGCATCAATACAATATTAAATCATGAAGCCAATCTTCATCATACATAAATGCAATCATTCATAACATAGTAAATGGATAAAACACATATATTTCTAGAATAGTCTCTTTATTGACACTTCATATTTGCTTACAAGATCAAACTACCCTGTGTACTCAATTCTAGTGGTCCGCACACTCAGCTACAGGGGTCCATGTACTCAGCTGTGGACTTTACTCTAGGCCTCTGTGCACACAGCTACAAAGCCTCTCTTCTATTCTAAGACTTTTCACTCTTAGCTCTTATTGAACCATTACAAACTTCTCCATCAGTGATATAACTACTTATAAATCTCTAAGAATTTCCTTTTTATACAATTCCATGCTCTACAGGCCATGGGTAGATCTTCTAAAGCCAACACAACTTACATAAAAGAAGGAGAAATCACTTTTATGTCACTTTACATCTACATGCTCCATGACCACAATTTGCGGAGACTTTACACTTTACATACAAAAACTAGGGCTTTCAGCCCCAAAACTTGGGTTTTTGCCCCAAAATTGACCTTAGGGGACCTTGTCCCAACATATAGGTTAGCCACAAACGTAGGGGAGATACATTTTTATGGAATCCTAAATCCCGTATAACAACAATCACTATCAATTAACTATTCCATGTTTTGTAAGGAAAGCCATTTCCTTTTACTTCGAGTTTTATTTTAGAAGCAACATTGTCACAATTACACACTCCTATTAGAACACATGATATACAAATAAAATTCAATCAATGGCTTCCTAACTTATTATCTTATATGAGATGACTGCATATGCATAATTGAATTAAGAATACATACAAAAAGTTATTGAAAATTTAATATGCCACTTAGAAGTCATTATCAATTGATTCTAGATTATTTTCTCTATAAAAATGAATCTTTTAAAAAATAAATCACATTTATAAACTTGTATCAATGCATATAACTAAATATAATTCAATTAATAGCATCATGTCTTTTTTTCTTCTATTTTATTATTTCAATTACAAATAATTTATTTAAGAATTGAAATTTACCTAATGTTAATATGGATGGGAAAATTAAATTTATATGGTGCAAAATGTTTAAAGAAAACCATTTTTTATCCATCTCTTGAATGAGCCTGAGTAGTCCACTTAACACCCAATATCAATTAATTGTTTCACGTTCGATTAGGAAAAGCATTTTTTTGATATTGACTTTTATTTCAAAAACAACAACGTCACGTTTTGTTGGATTCACACTTATACTAAGAGGGTGAGGAGGGGGTTGAACTAGTATAAGAAAATTTCTTGCTTATTTAAACATTCACCTATCATAACCAAACAATATCACATATAGAACACAATGTATAAATGAAAACTTCCTTATAATAGATATTTGTAAGCACCAAACTGCTCATACAAACTTTGTAGAAACTTATATACTATTACAAAATTTATAGGAACCTACAATAGTTGTAGGAACAAAACTATAGGAGACATCAAATCCTCTTGTTGCAATATTTGTAGACACTGACCTATAGAAGGTCTCCTCTAAAATACCAACCGTCCTCTAACACTTTGCAAGTAAATAAAATGGGTCTTAAAAAGGTAAAACAAGTCTCACAACCTATTCAAAATGTGAGTTAAGTTTATTTTCACATGATTTTAAAAGAGAAACAAATTAATATGCATCTCAAAATGATAAACATGAAGAGTAGAAACCAACAATTGATGAGAGAGTTCACAGGGCCTCCTAGGATACATCTCTAGGTCTGCTCCAACAGCTAGAATGCTCTCTTAATTTAAACAACAAATGAGTACATACAAATTGTTGAAAGTAGAGTGGCTTGTTTCTCCTAGAAAGAATTCTCACTCAGAAATATGACTCCCTACAACAAGTCATGAAAATATCAACATAAAAACGACTCACACAGTAGGTCCTTGTACTCCATTTGAAATTCAAGCACAAAAACATACAACAATTTCATAATGAGGTGCTGAAAAGAGCTTCTCTCATGAACACATATTGAGAAAAGACTAGAAAAAGATGCTCTACTGGAGTAATGACTGTTGGAGATGAAAATAGAAGGTTGGAAAACCTCTAACTAGCATCTCTCCATGCTAAAAATGCCTTCATATTTCTTCAAAACTTTGATTATCTCTAGACTTGATTTTGAAATATTTCCATCATAAAGTGCTCAAATTAGAAAACTGAGTTTGTGATTGAGTCTAGGACACTCAAAAACCCCCATCTGGGCTCTTCTTGATCTCAAAAAGGTTAAAAATTGAGAAATATTTGCTTCTCCATGTCAAGCTTTGCTATCTATCCTGCAAATTGGAAAAACTTGCTAATTGTTTTGCAAATTCACCCTTTACACAGTTTGCCTAGTGAAAAATTCACTCGAGACTAGTGCAATTCCTACCGCAAAATGGGTAATTTGTTGCCTCTTTAATTTTTCCAATAACCCTATGTGCTAGATCAAAGCCACATGGCCCCCATAAGGCTTAGAGTTCGGGCCAACTGTCATCCACCACTGAGTTTGGCTCCTTTCCTATCAGGGAATGGTCATATCGTGGCGATGTGGCTAGGGGCTAGGTCCAATTGCCCACCCCCACTACTAAAGCTCCTGGTAATGTCATATCTTTGTTGAGAACTAAGGGTCGAGGCTATCCGCACACACCCTCCGACATAGTCTCCACTGCCTGGTCTATGGTGAGGGGATGTGACCTAGGTCAAGCTCTTAGTCGTTGTCCCTCTACCATAAATCTCTATCATGGGAACATCGGTGGTCAAGTAACTGGGGCTAGGGCCAAGTGTCCAACCCTCTCCCTTTCGCATGCGATTGTATGGTGATATGTGACCAAGAGATGGGGCTTAAACCTATCCCCCACTTCACTTCTGTCATGGATCTATGGAAGCTAATGTGACTTAGGGGTTCAGGCTAGCCACCCACCCCCCTCATCCCAATGACAAAGCACTTCAACATTAAATATAAACCATAACCCATATGGGTTAAGAACCAATCCTGTAGTGTGATGGTGGAGGGTAGAGTTTTTATGCGGCAGGTCAAGGGGTTAAACCCTGCTAAGGTCTTTAGGCCTATTAGAATTTTTTTGACCAATCATAGAGGGCCATGTGAAGGCCTCTGATTAGGCCACCTCACAACTACATGAACCAATCAAAATATGGCAACCTCACCCTATATGACGATGCCACATGCCAAGACCTAATTGGTCCACTTCCAACCATACCCTGCATAGTCAGTTGATGACATTAGATGTACAAACTACCCAATCAACAACCTAGTCAACCTTGATATTGACTTTTCTTATTATTGGTTAAAAACTTTAGAATGTTATAACTTCTTCATACGGTGTTGGATTGAGGAAATTCAAGCATCGTTAGAATTAGGATGACGAACACTATGATTTGATGTCAGTTTTGGGATATTCCAAGAACTTTCATCTTTTAGTCTATTTTTGATCTTCGGATCATACCTCCCCACTAGGAACTTTTTGAACTCCAAAATTTTATCTTGTATCAGTAAATAAATGAAAAAAAAGCTCATTAAATTTCTTGGTCTCAATCCTTTATGTTCTATTTGACTTGGTTCCTTCAAGCTCTAATCAAGGTACTTCATCTTTCCTCTGTGTGAAGTCCTTACCTTCCTGTCAAGAATTAAGCCACAATTCTTCTAAACATACAAGAACAAAATATTTGATGGATGGAATTTGAACATTTTCTCCAAAACCATATTTCTTTGGCTCAAATAAAAATCACCTTGAAGTCCTTCATAGCTGAACCAAACTTGATTTTCCACCTAGAATCATAAGCAACTTAATGGCTGCCATGCATTGATTTGTACTTTTCTTTGTTGTCCTCAAGCTGCACTTGTACTCTTAGATGCATTGGCTAGATTGTTGGCATTATGAATTATGTGTTTTCCTTAATGGAAACCTACCTGATGAGTTGTTCTTGATGAAAGCCTACTTAATGAATTGATTCTTTGATGGAAACCAACTTGATACAAATGTGAATAGGATGTGTCTACAAATATGAAAAAGTGTTTTGACAAAGGCATAGAAGTTCAGAGGCAGAGGAATGACCAAGTTGAATTACAGGAAGTATACATGGGTTCTGTTAAGAAAATTTGCATACACACGTGAGTATGAAGAACCAAATGCACATATATTTTCCGCACCATGGTATTCTAAATACCAAGGGTTTTTACCATATTATTTCCGTGCGGTATTGAGCCCAGTAATGGATGTTTTGATCCCATCTAAGAAAACCATAGGTTGGAGTATGGTTTTGACCTTTAGTATTGAATAAGGGTGAAGCTATATAAGGAGAAGAAGATCAAAGTGGTGGATAGTGTGAAAGTAATGGAAATATTCTGAATATTTAGATTTGAAGCAAATATGCATGTAATGGGCTATTGATGCTTTGGTTAATCTAAACTAAGTATGCACCTGAGAGTTTAATTATGGATCAGATCCAATAGATATGAGATGACAATAATGATTATGAGATGATTTGATTTGTGTTGATAGTGTTTTAATGTGTGATTTTTTGTGTATGCTGAGATCTGGGTATGTCTGAAGTACTCTGTTGTAGTGAAGATTTGATTCTGAAATTGCATATATGTATGTGGGTTTTATAGCCTACAAGGTGTGTACACATGCGAGTGTGATTCTATTAAGTCGCGTACACGTGGGTTTATTTCATGAAAATAATGTACACACACGAATATGCTTTAAAGAAATCACGTACAAAAAGTAGGGTTTTGATGAAAGGGATGTTTGATCAGTTTAATTAGTTTTGACGTGTTTTTTGTTGTCTGTCAACGAAGTCTTGTTGATGATATGGGCTTAAGATGTCTTGGTTATGGATTGATTGATTGACGAATGTTGAAGTTACTTGCTGATTTTGATTAAATATCATAGAAATTTTTGTGATTGTTTCAGAATGATGCAGTAAATATATGTAATGATTTAGTGTTTGTTTGAGAGTGACAATGTTTTAGTTTTTAAGTTTTAGTGTTTTAAGATATGTACACTGGTATGCTTCATGAAAGGCATGTACACATGCTAGTTTTCTAATGCAAAGTAGCATACATATTTTGATAGATGGTTGATCAGGATTTGCAGTAATAGGATCTGGTTTCTGTGATGTGCAACACATTGTTTGATATTCTAGTTTCAATGATCTGAATGTTCTAGTTGATTGGTTGAGTTTTAAGTTGATTAAGTGATTGGGTTTCAGTGATTGTTTGGTTTTGTTGGCTGGTTCAATAGTTGAGTTACAAAGATAAGTTTCATTTTTGATGATTGGTTTTGAGCTTAAATGTTGGTAGTGGTTCCAGTATGAAAATTTGATGAAATGTGGCCTACAAGTTGTGATGTTGTGTAGCAGGTGGATCGAGTATGAAAATCTATGAAATGTGGTCCTTAAATGTGTTGAAGGTTGGAGCCTTCCATGAGGGAGCTGAAGCTTCCTTCTAGTGGTAGCTGGTAAATCAGATCAGGAGGTTGGAGCTCCCTTTCAGTAAGAGTTGGAGAATGAGTGAAGGTTATAGCCTTCTACAGGTGGGTGCCTATGTATTGGTATGAGTTTATGTAGTACACGATTCAGGGGGTTGGAGCTCCCTTCTAGTAGAAGCTAGAGAACGAGCGAAGGTTGTAGACTTCTACAGGTGGGTGCGTATGTACAGGTATGAGTCTACACTAGTACAATATTTTAAAAGATTTTCTTTATATTAAAAAGAAGATAAAAATGGAAGTTGCAGGTGGTTCTTTTCCTGCATTGGGTTTCCACCTTAAATCTTGGTTTTCATGTGTGTTTCTTATGTGTGATGGTTTATTTTGTTCTTAATGCACATGGTTACTTTATATTTAATGTTTAATGAAGTACTCATGAACTGGATGAAAATAAACTGAAGATGAATTAACTAGAAAGTAAGTTTACTGGATATACACTAGTTGTCTTAAGAACAGTCACATAGTTTACTAGATATACGCTAGTTGTCTTAAGAACAATCACATATACATGCGGGTTCCCTTTTGTAAAGTTGCAGATAAAAATCAGGAAAGGAAATTTAAAAGTTTAATGATAATACTGATTCACTCCCCCCCCCCCCCCCCCTTTTTCCCAACAATTGGTATCAGAGAAATTCCTTTGGAAGAAGCTTGATCACTTGAAGGAGATCTGTCAAGACAATGGGAAATAAGCAAAAGAAGAAAATAACTCAAAGAAAGAAGACAACTCAAGAAAAATACGATAGTGACAATTTTATATCATGTGGGATAACAGATGCAAGCAAATATCTAGATTCAAAAGCACCCCACTTTATATTGGTCAAGAATGAGGACGATGAAGTGAAAGAAATATCAGGTACTGATTTTTGTTCCACTTTTGATCCATTTCCATATTCATGTAATATTTAGGTTAGTGAATGTGACATTGAATCAACTAAATTTGGTTTTCTATGGGTAAAAGTGAAAGAAATCTAAAGGCCCTAGAAGTAGAGGTTAAAAGGCTCATGGATAAAATTAGAGATCAACAATATCTATTTGATAAAAGGGAATGTACCTACAAAGAATAGATTACTAGGTTAAAGACTCAATTGCAAGAAGAAAAAGAAATAAGGAAGCAGTACAAGGAAATGGAGGATCAATGTCGAACACTGCAGGATGAAGTAACATCATTACGAAATCAAGTGAATGAAAAGGATACAACAACCAAGGAACTTAACGAAAGAACCAATTACTATGAAGGACTTGAAGCATAAATCATTTCTCTCAAATCTGATCTTGAAAAGTCAAACAAACGATATGAGGAGACTCTTCAAGCATTTGAAGAACAAGAAAATGGACTAAAAGAAGAGATTCTCAAATTAAAACAGCAAATGAAGGAAGGAAGAAAGGTTGAAGAAATTATGAAGAAGAAAGAAAATAAATATAAGGTTGAGGTAAATAACCTAAAATATAAATTAGAAGAAAAGGATAAACATTTGCAATTTGAAGATAGTACTAAGATTTTGGATAATATTCTTGTAATCAAAGGTCTCCTGCCATCAAATCTGTTCTAGGTTTTCATGAAAGTCTTGAAGGTGAATCTAGTTCACAAGATGAGGCCAGGAATTCTAATGCAAAATCTGAAATTCTCAATAAGGAGATAAGAAGTCAATCTCATCAACAACCAAGGAAAGAAAGTCTTCAAAGGAAATCATTTACTCCTAACTATCGAAGTGTTAATCAATTTTCTCCTCTAATCAATAATATTGAATGTTCTATATGTCATAATTATGGACACATTGCAACCAATTACAGAATTAGAATGTTTCAAGTTAATAAATGCCTCAAAGAAAGATCATTAGCTTCTAGTTACTTTAAGGGATATTGTTTTGCTTGTAATATATTTGGTCACAAAGCCATTGATTGCAATACAAGAAATATGAAACATATAAGATGTTATGATTGTAATAAGTTTTGGCATGTAGCAAAAGAATGCAGGAACAAGTCTACGACTCAACACAGACAACTTGGTAAGCAACTAGATAAGAACATTTATGTCAAAATACCTGAAAAAATTGGATCCACCAATAAGAAAGAAAAAGAAGAATAGATAAGATGTGGTCTTTCTCTTTTCTCATTTGATGATGAAGATGAATGGCACATAGATAGTGGATGTTCTCATCACATGAATGGAGATAAGAGGAAAATGTAGACTCTCAAGGAAAACTAGCATGGTAATGTTATTCTTGGAACTAATATTTCAGCAAAAGTATTGGGACAAAGTAAATCCAGAATTAATAAAACTAGAGCAACAATTGATGCTTTATTAGTTCAAGGGCTAAAGCAAAATATTCTCAGTGTAGGTCAAATGGCAGATAAGGTAAATATAATTGTGTTTAGATCAGCCAAACATAAGGTTATGAATGACGTATATGGAAAATTCATAGCAAGAGGATATAAAATTGAGACAAATTATATGTGTTTGAAGAATGGAATTCTCATATATATGACAAAGATTCAGACTTAGAGTAAAAGAATATGGCACCTCTTATAGTCCATTATTCTTAAATTAATATTTCTATCAGTGACTGCAAAAGTGGTGAGAGGTATTAGACCTCATTAAACAAAAGATGATTATCAAGTCAACAGGATCAGTGATTCCCATGTTGTTTTTTATTTTCATTTTTCTTATACTATTGATAGTGCCTCTAGTGTAGTAATAGTAAACAAGTATAGATAGAATAAACCTAGGGGGAGCTAAAGGTGTGAAATTTCAATGTTTCACTTTCTATACGTGGATATTATGAAGACAAATCATGTGTATACACAATTTCTGAACTGAACAATCACATATATCTTAGTATCACGAAGAAAAAAAGGGATAGACTTAGGAAATGGGTCTGATATGCTTCAGTCAATTATTGTTTTTCTTTCTTGTGCTAATGGTTTATGGTTATAGTCAATTGATGCTATTTGAAAGTGCTTTTGGCTTGTATAAGTTTTTTATGACTTGATGGATGACTGGTTGATGAAGATATTTTGATGTCCTAACTATTGGATGAGTTGATGTGATCAAATATAGCAGGAATTAGTTGGCACAGGTTTAGGGGGAGCATTTGGTATGCTTCTAATAATACATTATTTCCATTATGTTTTCTTTAGAAGTCCTTGACACATAATGACGCTTATCAGTGGTGATGATGCTTATGTTGCTGAAGTGTTTAAATGATTATCCATCATGTTATGTTGTGATTATAAGTTTCCTATGATGAAATCATGGATGATACTTATATATTTCTTGAGACACATACTTGACATGATGCCATTGATAATATTTATGATACATATGGTACATATGTTATGTTTCTTACATGGTGATATTCATAAGTTCAAGGAGATAAACAACGATTGATTATACAAACTCATTACTTGATGATTGCCACTCATAACTTTTATGTCGTTGTCATGCATGATGTGTATATGGTGCAGTTATGGATAATGATTCCTATAGTGCTTGGATACCACATGGTATATTGTTTCTTTTGATAAGATGAGTTACTAACAAAGTTTGACAAATGACGGTGAGCTCATGGTTTGCTTTTTTCATTTGATGAGAACAGAGATGCATAATACTATCTCTATGAAGGATGAGCTATAGATAAGGATCTTATGGATGATTTTCATAATGATGAAGTGATGATAATTCGTATTGGATGAAGAAGATGGACCAAGAGAATGGTGTTACTGCAGGTTTCATGAAGACATGGCTTTTTGGAGACATGGGATACTTAGTCATATATTGATGATGTTACGGAATTTTGAATACTTCTCCCTATATTAATTTATGATGATAGACTTGGTTCTCACATATGTTGATTATCATGGTTTATGATTATCAGATGTGGTATGTTAGAAAACTCCCTAGCGATGATTCATGTATGATATGTTGAGGGTTGTTGTGGAAAGAGCATGTAATTCTTGTTATGATTATTTGATGATGATGTTGATGTCATGGATGATGACTATGGTATTTACACATGTACATGATATTATATGGTGATTATTGCTTGGAGATACAACATATGCTTAGTTGATGCATGAAAATCTATGGTTTGATGAACATGGATTAAGGATTTTTTTTACTAAGGGAAAAAGAGCAAGTTGTCCTTAATGAGGTCAAGAGGATGAATTGATAGAAGATATCTATGGAAAATATTATGCTACATACTTGGTCACAGGTTGATGATATTAAATCTACATTGTCTTATCTTGCGAATTGATGATGGACTTACACAAGTTGTTGCTCTTGGTGCTACTGACAGATGCTCATGATGCAGATCATATGTGGTGTATGATAGTTGTTGATGACTATTATGGTCTTGTTTACCTTGGATATAAATTTTATATCTATAATTTGATGTAAAGGTCATGTAAAGACTTATGATGTACTCATTGTCAAATTCATTCATGTATGGACTATTGTGGTCAATTCCTTTTGGACATATGATGGGGGTTGTAACCCCAATATGATTGGGAAGTTGATGTAATAATGATGTCAAATATATAAACCCACTGTGATTGGATGATTGATGTAAGTTTGAGTCCTTGGTGATAGTAAAATTCATATTCAATTGAGTCACAAATTCATGTACTTCATTGTACATTCATTAGAAATTTCAGCATGTGCTTAGGGGGAGCATGAAAAGTGTTCATATGCAACAGTTCAGATACAGAAGTCTTCCTTCAGAATTGGTTAGTCCTTTTCCATTGATGTCAAAAGGGGAGAGTAGCTTGGTGTTTGGAGAGTCACTTGTGGTGCTTAGCTGGATGTGTTTTACAGGTATTTACAGTTGTGGTCACCAAAAACCAAAGTGGTTGTCATCAAGTCCAAAGGGGGAGATTATTGGAAATGTGAATTATGTGTTCTCCTTGATGGAAACCTACTTGATGAATGGAAACCTACCTAATGAGTTGTCCTTGATTACAAACTACTTGATGAATTAATGTTTTGATGGAAACCAACTTGATACAGATGTCAACAGGATGTGTCTACATATATGATAGAGTGTTTTGACTAAGGCATAACAATTTAGAGGTAGAGGAATGACAAAGCTGAAATTACAAGAAGTATACATAGGTTTTGTTAAGTAAAGCCACATACATATGCGCGTACGAAGAAGAAAATGCATGCACAATTTCCACACCATGATATTCTAAATACCAAGGGTACTTACCATTGTATTTCCCTCTAGTATTGAGCCCAGTAACTTATGTTTTGATCCCATCTAAGAAAACCATTAGCTAGAGTATGGTTTTGACCTGTGGTATTGAATAAGGTCTAAGCTATATAAGGAGAAGAAGATAAAAGTGGTAGATAGTGTGCAAGTAATGGAAATCTTATGAATAGTTAGATTAGAAGCAAATATGCATGTAATGGTCTATTGATGCTTTGCTAGATCTAAACTAAGTATCCACCCAAGAGTTTGATGATGGATAAGACCTGTTGAAAAATGTGCAACAAGAAATGCTAAAAACAGAAGTGCTAAAAATAGCGGTTTGGGTACCAGTGCTGGATTGTGAAACAAGGAATGGAAAATGGAAATGCTAAAAATATAATTTTTATTTTTAGTAGTTCAGGATGGATTCTTATTTTAGTCAGTCCCTGGACTAACATAGGAAGTAAAATTCGAATTTGATATCAATAGCAGTTTGGAAATTAATTAATTAATTCATCTTGATTTAATTAGTTAAGGAAAATCAAACTTGAAGTCTATGTGAGGATATCCAATAGTTTCTCCTTTGATTGAGGAATTTAACCTTCAGTTAAAGAGATCGATGAGTTGTAATTAGTTGATTTAGTTTAACTTAGTCAAGTTCAGTTAGATTAATTTAATATTTTGTTAAATTAATGAGAGTTCAGTTTGTTAAATTAATTCTTGCATGTATGTAACTACTATAATTCAGATAACTGAAGATTCACTCATGGATAACTCATGCATGTTAGTTCAGTTAGAGACCTAGTTAAGATCAGATGGAGGGACAATGTACTATCAGTTGCTAGGATATTCCTTGGTGAATATTCCTTGCATGCAGAAGCAATATTATTCCTTATGGATTGCGCAGTTGGACCTGAGGTTACAGTGAGTGTGATGAGGCCAATTCACACATGTGATATCATTGGAACCCAATCAAAACTGTGCAAGGAAACAGGAGGCTTGGACGGATTGAGGAAGATATATTCTATGTCTATTGAGTCTATGAGTAGTAATGTTTGAGTGCAGAGAGATCAGGATAGATCAAGAGCTAATTCGTTTTGTAACTTGAACAAGATTTCCACTTGTATGATAATACAGAGTTGGGGTTTTAGGCTGGTGCTTTCCCCAGTGATATATCTTCTGTGTTATGGTTGATTACTTCTCTTCTCAGTTATATCTGTTCATGCTTGATCATGCTCATATCTGTTTAAGCTTCAACAAAGTTTATAGTAGAACTAGATCAAGTATTATGCTTTAGGACATTGCATATATCAGGTTGATCTATAGGTGAAAGTTCTACATGGTATAAGAGAAAAGGTGATCAAGTTAGAACAGTATACAAGCAGGAGAAGTACGAAGTTTTCTTTCTGAATATTGAATTGAGATCTTATCACATCTATTTCACCAATGGCATTCAATGGCTTAAGACTCGAATATGCCCTTGATGGCAGTTCAAATTATATAGCTTGGTAGGATTGCATGGAGGAAGTATTGGAAGAGAACAGTCTCAAGGACTTCATTGATCAAGAATTCCAAAAGCCAAAAATGCTACTCAACTAGCAGAATGGAAAATGTGTGTGGCTAGAGCAAGGAGAATCCTCCTGGAGGGAGTTCGAGATCACATTGGCTCGAGCCTCCATGGGAAGGAGACTCCATTTTTTATGTGGAAAACATTGAAAGATATTTATCAAAATAGCAGCGTTCAGAGGAAGCTGGTGTTGAAGGACAAACTTCGCAAGATCAATGCAAAAAAGGTGATACAATCTCTATGTTCTTGAACAAGCTCACCACCTGTAGGGATGAGCTTGTAAGTGTAGGGTTCATGACTGTTGATGATGACATGGCGAGTCTAGCACTCCTCAGTCTTCCTAAGAGCTGGCATAGCTACTAGGACTCAGTTAATGGAAGTGAGAAACTGCCAAATTAGGAACGACTTTGGTTGGATCTAATGCAGGAGGAGATAAGGTGGAGCAACGGGGATGGATCTTCATCAAAACAAGATGATGAAGAAAATATAGCTTTAGCGAGTAAAGCTAAGAAAGGGATAGGGAAGGCGTCCCAATCCAAATCTTCTCATGGTGGGAAGAAGGTTGACAAGTCAAAGGTGCGATGCTTTCACTGTCATGAAGTGGGCCATTATGCTCTTAATTGTCCACAGAAGAAATCCAAGAAGGGTTCCTCTAAGGGATCTAATGGTGATGAACTAGCTTCACAATTTTAGCTGGATTTCTTTCTTATCACATGCATGGTTTCATCCATGGTGGGATGTGTTTGGTACCTGGAAATTGGAGCCTCTTTCCACATTTCAGGTGACAAGAATATTTTCAATACCTTGGAGGAGAAGGATCTCCAGATGCATATCGAGATGGGCGATGATGGAAAATACTATGTCTCAGGTGAAGGTAAAATTGTGTTTCAGAGGGGGCATGGTGCTCCTCTCACCCTCTCTACTGTTAAGTATGTACCAGGTTTGAAAAAGAATCTTGTGTCTATTGCTATGCAGGAAGATAAAGGCTATGATGTAGTCTTTAGTAAAGGAAAAAATTTTCTAAGGCATATCGGTACCGAACAAACCGAGCGAATAGGGATTTGAGTAAAGAATCTCTATAACCTAGAGGTAGATGACTATGATGCACTGAGTTCCAAAGGGAGGTGGTGCAAAGCCAAGATGTTGGCAAGCTATGCATAGGAGACTGGGCCACTTGAATCACGGGGCCTTGAAGATCATGTAACAAATTTCTACCTGCTTACCCAAGGAAAAACTGGAGCAAACAGACACATGCAAAGGATGCACCTTGGGTAGGTATGTGAATGATTCCTTTCATGATCAGGATAGTAGAGTTGGAGCAATCCTGGAGCGAGTTCACTCAGATGTATGTGGACCATTCTCTACAGCCTCCACCGCTAAACAAAGGTACTATGCTATTTTCTTGATGATTTTTCTCGTAGATGTTGGATCTACTTTACGTAGAAGAAGGATCAGACCTTGTTGAGGTTTTGTGAGTTTAAAGCCTCGGTAGAGAAAGAATTTGGGAAGAAAGTAAAATCCTTCTGTAGCGACAATGGTGGAGAGTATATCTCCCAGTAGTTTAAAGACTTATGTGCAGCAGAAGGAATTAAAAGGGAACTGATAGCACCCCATAACCCACAAAAGAATGAGGTGGCCAAAAGGAAGAACAAATCTATTGTGGGAGCGGCTTAAGCAATGTTGCATGACCAAGGCCTACCACTTCATCTATGGGCGGAGGCATGCAATACAATAGTGTACCTTCAGAACAGAAGTCCTCGTAGTCTTTTGGGGATGATGACACCTATGGAGGCTATTTCGGGGAAGCGAGCAAATGTGAGTCACTTCTGCATCTTTGGATCACTAGTTTCTGTCATGTGACCAAATATGCTTGGAAGATGCTAGACCCAATAGCTGAGTTGGGGATACTTGTGGGGTACATAGATACACCCAACAACTATCATGTGTTTCTGCTTGCCAGTCAGAGGACCGTAGTGTGCAAGGATCTGAAGTTTGATGAGCAGAGATCCATGCAAGTGTCACTTGAGATGGAGCTCAAATTGCATGGCGATGAGGAACTTTTAGTTCCAAAGGAGGAGGAGCCTCCTGATGATGTGGATTAGCCACATGCAAACGATCTAGTAGTGGAGACCACCACTCATGGAGAGTCTTCTAGAGATGGGTGGAAATGCTTGCGGGAAGCTGAAAGATTGATGCAGGATGTGAGAAAGAATGTGGGGAAACCATCCCCTCAGTGCAGACAGAGGAGATCTCCCGAGAGATACACTAGCTACATGGCCCTAGTTGGGGAGTGTGTAGCGACCGAACCTTCTCCTTTTGAGGAGGTGGTGAGGCAACCAGTCTGGGTTGATGTAATGGTAGAAGAGTACAATTTTATCATGCAGAATAGTGTGTAGGATGTTGTCCCTAGACCTGGGGACAAGTCAGTGGTTAGTTCCCGATGGATTTACGAGGTAAAGCAGGCAGCTGATTGTAGTGTTGAGAAACACAAGGCAAGGTTTGTTGTCCGAGGTTTCTCATAGGTAGAGGGATCACATGTAGCCACACCTCCAGGTAGGAGGTCGGGAAATGTGGAGTGATCATCCCAAGGAGGAGGGGAAGCATCCTTAAGGTACCCAACCTCTTTGATTCAACTTTTGTACAGGAGCCTCGATGAGGAGTAGTAGGACTGACTGATTGGGTAGAGACAGATGTGGATGGAGCGGCAGAGAGAGCTACAATGCAGGAGTTCCAGGACTTTGTATAGCTAGGAGGCTACAACGGTGCAAGATGCATGGAGTGTTGCAACAACTCAGAGGTTAGAGAGGGAGCACTTGTCAGCAGTAGATAGATCTTCAATATCAAAGTATGCTTCTAGCCAAATAGAGAGGTCAGTGGGGAGTTCTTTTGTTCCGAGAGTTGCTGGAGCAACCACACTTGGTGGATGTGTTGCATGCATAACATTCCAGAGTTACAGGATCAAGTGCGAGAGGAAGCCTTTATTTTTCAGAGGGAGTGTTGAAAAATGTGCAACAAGAAATGCTAAAAATAGAAGTTCTAAAAATAGCACTACTAAAAATAGCAGTTTGGGTACCAGTGCTGGATTGGGCAATAGGGAATGAAAAATGGAAGTGCTAAATATATAATTTCTATTTTTAGTAGTTCAGGATGGATTCTTATTTTAGTCAGTCCCTGGACTAAACATAGGAAGTAAAATTCGAATTTGATATCAATAGTAGTTTGGAAATTAATTAATTAATTCATCTTGAGTTAATTAGTTAAGGAAAATATAACTTGAAGTCTATGTGAGGACATGCAACAGTTTCTCCTTTGATTAAGGAATTTAACCTTCAGTTAAAGAGATAAGGATGAGTTGCAATATGGAGTTCTAATTAGTTGACTTAGTTTAACTTAGTCAAGTCCAGTTAGATTAATTTAACATTTTGTTAAATTAATGAGAGTTTAGTTAGTTAATGCTTGCATGCATGTAACTAGTGTAATTCAAATAATATAAGATTCACTCATGGATAACTCATGCATGTCAGTTCAGTCAGAGACCTAGTTGAGATCAGATGGAGGGACAGTGTACTATCAGTTGCTAGGATATTCCTTGGTGAATATTCCTTGCATGAAAAAGGAATATTATTCCTTATGGATTTCACAGTTGGACCTGGGGTTACAGTGAGTATGGTGAGGCCAATTCACACATGTGATATCATTGGACCCCAATCAAAACTGCACAAGGAAATAGGAGGCTTGGAGGGCTTGAGGAAGATATATTCTATGTTTATTGAGCCTGTGAGCAGTATTGTTTGAGTGCAGAGAGATCAAGATATCTTGAGAGCTAATTCTTTTTGTAACTTGAATAAGATTTCCACTTGTATGATAATACAGAGTTGCGTTTTAGGTTGGTGCTTTCCCCTGTGATATATCTTTTGTGTTATGGTTGATTACTTCTCTTCTCAGTTATATATGTTCATTCTTGATGATGCTCATATATGCTTAAGCTTCCGCGAAGTTTATGGTAGAAGTAGATCAAGTATTATGCTTTAGGACATTGCATATATCAGGTTGATCTACAAGTGAAAATTCTAGAAGATCCAATAGATCTGAGATGACAATTATTATTAAGAAATGATTTGATTTGTGTTGATAACATCTTAAAGCATGATTTTATGTGTATGCCGAGATCTGGGTATGTCTGAAGTTCTCTGTTGCAATGAAGATTTGATTATGAAATTGCAGATTTGTACACGTTTTTATAGCATGCAATGCAAGTACACATGCGAATGTGATTTTGGTAAGTTGTGTACACATGGGTTTGTTTCCTAAAAAGTGTATACACATGTAGATATGATTTGAAGAAAGTGGACACATAAAGTAGGGTTTTGATGAAAAGGATGTCTAATCAGTTTAATTAGTTTTGATGTGTTTTCGTTGTCTGTCAATGAAGCCTTCTTGATGGTCTGGGCTTAAACAATGATGCTTCGGTTATGGATTGATTGATAGAAGAATTTTGAAGTTACTTTCTAATTGTGATTGAAGATCAGAGAAAGTTCTATTATTTTTTCAAAATGATGTAGTAAATCTGTGTATGATTCAGTGTTTGTTTCAAAGTGAGAGTGCTTTAGTTTTTAGGTTTCAGTGGTTTAAGATTTGTATGCGAGTATGATTCATGAAAGGCATGTACATACACAAGTTTGCTACTATAAAGTAGCATACATATTTTGAAATATGGTTGATCAAGGTTTGCAATAATCGGATCTGGTTTCTATGATGTGCAGTATGTTGTTCGATATTTTAGTTACATTGATCTGACTGTTCTAGTTGATTGGTTGAGTTTTAAGTTGATTCAGTGATTGGGCTTTAGTGATTGGTTGGTTCTGTTGGCTGGTTCAATAGTTGAATTACAGAGATAAGTTTCAGTTTTGATGATTGGTTTTGAGCTTAAATGTTGGTAGTGGGTGCAGTATGAAAATTTGATGAAACGTGGCCTACAAATTATGATGTTGTGTAATAAGTGGATCCAATATGAAAATTTATGAAACATGGTCCCTAAAGGTGTTGAAGGTTGGAGCCTTCAATGAGGGATTTAAAGATTCCTTCCAGTGGTAACTGGTATATCAAATCAGGGGGTTGGAACTCCCTTCTAGTAAGAGCTAGAGAATGAGCAAAGGTTGTAGCCTTCTATAGGTGGGTGCCTACGTACTAGTATGATTTTATGTCGATACAAGATTCAGGGGGTTGGAGCTCCCTTCCAGTAGGAGCTAGAGAATGAGCGAAGGTTGTAGCCTTCTGCAAGTGGGTGCTTGTGCACTAGTATGTGTTGAGAAATGGAAACAAGGGAGTCCAATTTAATTTTTCCTTGAATTAAACTAGAAATTAAATTTGAATTATATTCTCATAGCAACTTAAAATAGTTAAATTTAGTTTATTAAACTTACTTAACTTAGGAACTTTGAGTTGGAAGTCTCTCTATCGTCATGTGTATGTCATCCCTGCTTTGTAGGAGTCCAATATGAGTTGATTGTGAGTTGTAAAATAGAAGACTTAATTTCATGAGTCAGTTCAGTTAAATTAGTTCTCAAACTAATTGAGAGAACTAATAGTGAGTTAACAGTTAGTGGTGTCACTAATGAACTCCACCAATGCAAATATAGTTAATGGAATATTTACTCATCAGAAACTCATGCATGTTGATTATGAGAAAGACACAGTTGAGACTATAGTGCAGGGACAATGTGCTATTTGTTGTAGATTTTTCTTAGTTGCACTGATAGTGCATGCATTCAAGAACCAACCCTTAAGGGATTGCATAGTTTTTATAGGCTTTATTTCCCTTTAAATACAAGGTATCCTCCATAGGAAATATACATTGGAATAGAGACATGGAGTGCTTGTGAAGAGGCTAATATTTGGACTTGAGCTTGATTATGAGTTGGAGATTGAATTTGCTGAGTGCTGGGATTGTTCTAGAGAGAACAAGCATTGTAATTTCATCTTGATTTTCTGGATTAATACAAAATATATAGTTGGGTTTTGAGTTTCGGCTTTCCTCAAATATTTATTGTGTTTTGTTCCTTTGATTCTCTTCCTCTATTGATTATTGTTTGCTCGATGTTTATGGGCTTCCACTGTAAAGGGTAGACGTAGATTCTTTTCTATTGCTTTAACAAATTGCATTAGCTTGTGAATCTATAGGATTTTCTACATGGTATCAAAGCTAAGAACAATATACTAAAGAAGATTTCAAATTTTTGAGTTTCTGGGTTACAGGTGAAAATCAAATTTGTAATACATACTTTAGGGTTGGTAGATGACGTTCCACGGGCTGAGGCTTGAGTAAGCTTTGGAAGGTAGCTCAAATTTCATAGCCTAGAGGGACATGATGGATGTTTTTCTAGAGGACAATGGTTTGAAAGAATTTGTTGAACAAGCAATTTGTAAGCTAGCAGCTACTGATGCACAAAACTTGACTGAATGGAAGAAGTGTTTGGCAAAGGCAAGGTGGATAATGCTTCAGGGAGTTCGAGATCATGTTGTCTTGAGTCTCTATGGAAAGGAAACCTTGCATGCTATGTGGAAAAAATTGACAGACTTGTATCAGAATAGTAATGATCAAAGGAATTTGGCACCGAAGGATAAACTTTGCAAAATCAAGATGGAGAAAGGCGAAATGATTCCAAAGTACTTGACCAAGTTCACTCAATGTAAGGATGAACTTGGAAGTGTTGGAATCATGGTTTTTGAGGAGGATATGGTGAACTTTTCTCTTCTTGGAATCCTAAAGAGTTGGCATAGTTATCAGGACTCTGTCAATAGTCGCGAGACGCTGCCAGATTGGGAATGACTATGGTCAGATTTGATGCAAGATGAGATTAAGAGGAACACCAGGGATGGATCTTCATCGAAGACTGATGATAAAGAGAACTGTGACTTAGATATTTAGGTGAGGAAGGGGAAAGGTAAAATTTCCCATTCCAAATCAGATTCTTTTCATGGAGGTAAGAAGAAGGACATGACGAAAGTTAAATGCTTTCATTGTCACAAGATGGGACACTTTGTTACAAATTGTCCATTGAAGAAGTCCTCAGGAGAAGAAGAAGGTGAGACTTTGGCCTCCCAATTTGAATTGGACATTTCCCATAATACAAGGTATCCTAAATACAAGGTATCTTCAATTCTGGGAAGTGTCTAGTACTTAGACAATGGAGCTTGTTTCCACATGACTGGCAACAAAGATTTATTCAGTGAAATAGAGGAGAAAGATCTCAAGATGCATATTGAGATGGGTGATGACAGTAAGTATAGTGTTATTGGTGTGCGAACTATTACTTTTCAGAGGGAGCATGCAGCTCGACTCACCTTGAAAATTTTTATACATGTACTGGGAATGCCAAAGAATTTGGTATCTGTTTCCATGCTTGAGGATAGAGAGTATGATGTGATATTTTTGAAAGGAAATTCATTCCTTCGACACATAGCCACGGGTCAATTAAGGAAGATAGGGGTTCGAGTTCATAATATTTATAATATAGAGGTAGAGGATTGTGCTACTTTGAGCTAAAACATGGAAAATATGTTGAGCTGAGACATCGGCGAGCTATGGCATAGGCAATTGGGCCACTTGCATCATGGGTCTTTGAAGATATTCCAACAAATATCTACCAGTACCCCCAAAGGTATGGTTGAGCAAGTTGATACATGCAAGGGTTGTACTTTGGTAAAATACACCAAGCCTTCCTTTGGAGATAGGGACAGTCAAGCAGAGTCTATTCTGGAGAGAGTCCTTTTAGATGTGTGTGGACCATTCTCAACAGCATCCACGAACAAAAACATGTATTATGTTATATTTTTTTATGATTATTCTCATAAATTGTGGGTATTTCTTAGTAAAAAAAATGATCAAACTTTCACAAACTTTTGTGAGTTCAAAGCATTGGTAGAGAAAGAGTCTGGCAATAAGGTTAAATCTCTACAGAGTGATAATGGTGGTGAGTATGTCTCCAATGAGTTTAAGAACTCCTGTGCAACGAAAGGTATTAAATGAGAGTTGATGACACCCCATAACCCTCAACAGAATGGGGTTGTTGAGAGGAAGAACAAGAGCACAGTAGGGGCAGTAAGGACGATGTTGCATCATCCGGGCCTACCACTACACTTGTGGGCTAAGGCATGCAACACAATGTTTTATGTTCAGAACTGTAGCCCACATAGGATACTTGAGATGAAGACACCAGAGGAGGCTTATTCTAGTAAGAGGCCAGATGTTGGTCACTTTAGGATTTTTGGGTCATCGGTTTATTGCCATGTGACCAAAGATGCACGGAAAAAGATTGAGCCAACAATAGAGTTGGGGATCTTTGTGGGGTACATTGATACACCCCACAACAATTGGGTGTGCATGCTGACTAGTCGAATGACAGTGGTTCACAAGGATGTCAGGTTTGATGAGGAGAAGGCCATGCGAGTATCCTTTGAGAAAGAGATTGAGCTACATGCAGATGAGGAGATTTTAGCTCCTAAGGTCGAGGGACCTTAGATTGATGTGGAGCAACTACATGTAGAGGTTTCAGAGATTGGAGACATCCACTCAGGTAGTGTCTTTGAGAGAGGGAAGAAAGTGCACTAGAGAGGCTAATTGATTGTTGGATGATGCACGGGAGAATATGGGAGCACCATCTTCTCAACGCAGACAGAGGAGGTCACAAGGGTGGTACACTGGATACATGGAACTTATGGGTGCATTTGTTTTGACAGATCCATCTTCCTTTCAGGAAGGAGTGCAGGAGTTGGTTTGGGTTGATTTGATGGTGGAGGAGTATTACTCCATAGTTCAAAATAATGTTTGGGATGTGGTCCGGAGACCGGAGGACAAGTTAGTTGTGAGCTCTCGTTGGCTTTACAAGGTAAAGAAAGTTGCAAATGGTAGTGTGGAGAAGCATAAGGCTAGATTTATGGCCCATGGCTTTTCACGGGTAGAGGGGATTGACTATGATGAGTCCTTTTCTCCTGTTGCAAGGTGCTCATCAATCATATCTATTTTGGCACTATCAACACAGATGGGTTGGAAGATCCATCATATGGATGTGAAGTTTGCCTTCCTCAATGGCATGATTGAGGAAGAGGTACATAGAGCATCCCAAATATTTTTAAACCTTGGACATGAGACGCATATGTGCGAACTAAAGAGAGTGTTGTATGGGCTGAAGTAAGCACCCCGTGCTTGGTACACCAAGATATATAGCTACTTCACTGGGTTGGGCTTCATGAAGAGTGAAGAAGAAGCGAAGCTGTGTCACATAGTGGTGGAAGGTAAGTTGTTGATCATTATACTTTATGTATATGATCTCGTACTGATAGGTGATGAGAATCTCATCAAATATTGCAAGGAGGACCTTGCAAGAGAGTTTGAGATGTAGGACATGGGATTCATTCATTACTTTCTTGGCATGGAGGTATGGTAGGGAGACAGGGAGTTGTTTGTATCTCAGGGAAAGTATGCCAACGAGATACTCAGGAGATTCTGCATGGAGAACAGTAAACCCATGGAGACTCCTCTAGCTAGTAACTGGATGAAGGAGGATGCTAGTTCAGGGGAAGTAGTGGAAGCTATTGTTTACAGGAATCTTGTGGGTTCATTGATGTACTTAGTGAACACATGACCGGGTATGTGCTATGCAGTTAATGAACTTAGTCAAGCGATGGTTAGAATACCAAGTTGTATTGAAAGGTGTCAAAGAATGTATTGGGATACCTCAAAGGCACTACTAAGTTTGGGTTATGGTAAATACAGATAGAGGGAGTCAAGCTTAAAGGCTTCACCAATGCAGATTGGGTAGGGAGTCGATATGACAGGAAGAGAACATCAGGATGGATCTTTAGTATTGAGTCAGTGGTAGTTTCTTGGTACAATAAGAAACAAAGATCGGTTGCACTCAGTTCAGCAGAGGTAGAGTACATGACTGCAAGTCAGGTAGCATGCGAGACTATCTAGATGAGGAAGATCCTGGTTGGTTTGTTTGGTCAGCATCTATTTATTGGGTTCCCCCAGTATCTATTTATGATTATTATCATTTTAGGTATTAATCTAATTTATTTTTATGTAGATTTTATCACTGATAAAGGTCCTTTTCCTGTTTTAGTAGTTTATTATTTAATTCATTAGGTTATTATTATTAGTATATCTAGATTATGATGTATTCTTGGGTCTAGTCTTATTTATATTGTATTTGT
>APFE031403495.1:249220-283308 GCA_000404065.3 Pinus taeda
AAATAATTAATTTGTTTTAATTAATTAATCGCACCTTCGAAATGAAAGATCTTTTCCGATGATCTTATGCTACCAAGTGTCCGGGGGGGTTAATTTGTCTGATCAGGGTAAGCCAATTTCCACTGATTTCACTCCCATTGTCCCTGTTGAGGTTTCGCGAAAATTTCATAATTTCAATGGCCTCTCTGATTTTTCTTTTGTGATAGTTGTCCTCTCTTGCAATTACCTTGGCGTCTTCTAAACACATATGATGCTTGGTCTTGGACGAGTGATCTGCAAGGGCTGATGTACGGGATCTCTCATTCTTTATGTCAGCTGTGTGCTCTTTTAGTCTTGTTTTCAGAGATCTTCCTGTTTCCCCAATATAACTCTTGCCACATGAGCAATCAATCTTGTACACTCCTTTGAGTTGTTGACGATCAATTTTGTCCTTAGCCTACCTCATCATCTGTCTTATCGTTCCACATGCTGTAAATTGGGTGTCTATGTTCTTCTTCTTTAAATTTTTTGCAATCTTATCGGTAGTCCCCTGGATGAATGGAAGGTAAACTTTCCCTTGATTCTCTTTCTTGTCTCCAGGGGGACGCTTAGAGAGGGCCCTGTCCTGAGCCCTTCTTATAGCTCTCTTGATACTCCACTTGTTGTATCCAATATTTTTGAAGACAAAGGTTAAGTGTTCGATCTCATCCTTTAGGTGATCAGGGTCAAAAATTCTGAAATCCCTAATAGCTAGAGTGTTCAAGACGCTAGATTTCTGGGAGGGATGATGGTAAGAGTCAGCATGAAGATAGCTATCAGTGGGAGTTTTCTTTCTATAGACTTGGTGACCCAAAGTACCATCCTCCTTTCTACTGATCAGAACGTCTAGAAAGGGGATCCTACCATTCTCTTCCAGCTCCATAGTAAATTTGATTTCAGAAGATATAGAGTTAAGATGATTGAAGAACCTTTCAAGTTCTGCCTTACCATGAGTCCAATTTATGTTGGTGTCATCGACAAATATTTTCCACCATGCCAGCTTCAAGTGGAATGAGTCAAGGGATTTCCTCTCAAAGTACTCCATGTATAGGTTGGCAACAATAGGTGAGAGTGGGGAACCCATGGCGACCCCAGAAATTTGTTCATAATAGTGATCTTGGAAGCTGAAAAAAGTGGACCGAAGACAGATTTCTGCCAGCTTTGTTGTTTCTGGATCGGTGCTCATCCTTATAACATGGACAGCTTCATCAAGGGGAATCTTTGTAAACAAGGATACGACATCAAAGCTTACTAGAATATCATCTTTATCCACCCTTTTATCCCTGATAAGTTTTACAAAATTAGTTGAGTCTTTTATAAAAGAGTCTGTGTTACCAACGAGGGGTTTCAGGATCTTAGCTACATACTTAGCTAATTCATAGGTAGGGGAACCAAAGATGTTAACAATTGGTCTAAGAGGGACCCCTTCCTTATGGATCTTTGGTAATCCCTAGATTCTAGGAATAACTTCACAGGAGGGAATCAGCTTCTTTTTTATTTTATCCTCTAGGTTGGTTTCCATGATGGCCTTCTTGACTTGTTTTATCACCTTAGGAATAGGGTTGGAGTTGACCCTTCTATAACTTCCACAACTCAAATGTTCATTCATTTTTTGAAGGTAATATTCTTTTTTTAACACCATGGTTGCTCCACCTTTATCAACTTTTATAACAACTATTTTATCATTATTTCGGCGAGACCTCAGGGCCTCACATCCCTCTTTATTCAGGTTACTCTTCGGGCGCGTTTAGACTTTAAAATAGCTATGGAACATTCCTGTCTTACTATCTCCCTATCGTTTGATGAAAGACCTTGAGTCCCATTCTCAATGTTGCAAATGATGCTTTCAAAAGGAATGTTCTTAGGTGAGACTGCAAATCCCAGTCCTTTGCTCAGAATTTTGATCTCTTCAGGGTTAAGCATTATGGATGAGAGGTTCACAACCCTCTTGTCATGCTTGTTTGGAATACTGGGGTTCCCAATCACAAACTTATCTTTTCCAGAATCATCACTTGTAGCATTATCATTATTAATAATTCCATAGTTTGTATTATCTTTAGCTCCAAGCTCTTTACCCTCTAAGCCGCTCCTGTTTTTATTTATATTATATCTTTTTCTTTCCCATCGACAAGGAATTCTTCATAGAGAGGAGAGACTCCCCATGATTTTTCCCAAAGATTTGGTCCATTCTTTTGGCCATCATCTTTCATTGCTCACAATCAGCCACACAATGGTCATCTGCATCAAAAATGTGCAAGGAAAATTTTCCCATAAATAATCAAAATCACCAACATTTCTAAAATCCCCATGACGTGTATACCTGTCCTTTGGGTTGTGACTTTGACAACAAGGGCTAGAATTTTCGTGTCCCTTGGAACATGCATCTCTCTCTAGAAACAATTTTCCATGATCACTACCATCATGGTGTAACATGTCATGACTTGATGATTTATTTGTCTCAATTATTTTAGATCACTCTCCAATTTTTTCGTGACCATAACCCAATCCTTCATATCATGGTCATTCGTTCACCTCGATAGTATTAGTGATACCTTGGACATTCACTCTGAGGCCTCCTCCATCATAGCCCATATGAGTTAAAAGATACATACCAATAACTTTGCTATGATTTTCAAAGGATACAAAAGATGTGTAATCAATATTAATTGAAGGACTAGAACTAGAAATGATAATTACCTCCTTTTACTTGTCATATGTATTTTTTGTTTCATATGTTGATGAATAAGTGGATGATGACTCAAGCCAACCACTTTTACCAATGGGTACATAAGGATAATCTTTCATATGCTGACAAAAATCACAAGCATCACTCTCAACATAGGTTCCATATCCTGTGTTTGGACCATGCCCACAAATTGGCTTCATATTGAAGGAATTATTTTCTGCTTCTGGAATATAACTCCCACCAATCTATTCCTCCATTACATGTTGTGATTGTAGGTGCATTTTCCATTTCTCCTCCTCTGTAACTTCAAGCAATATCCTCAACTCAAAATTCTCCATTCGAAGAGATAAATTAATCTCCTCCAACTCTTAGAGTCTTCCATGCTCCAATTTCTTACACATACATGAAACTTGGTCAAAACCTACTCTGATACCACCTGATGTGGAAATGGAGGAGAAATTATCATCTCAAAAATCGACCATCCTATGACACTTTGCAAGTAAACAAAATGTGTCTTAAAAAGATAAAATAAGTTTCATAACCTCTTTAAAATGTAAGATTTTTTTCACATGATTTTAAAATAGAAACAAATTCACATGTATCTCAAGATGAAAAACATGAAGAGTAGAAATGAGCATTTGATGATGGAGTTCATCCCTCCTTGGCTACATCTCTAGGCCTTCTCCAATAGCTAGACTCCTCTACTTATTTCAGCAAAAAATGAGTACATAGAAATTGTTGACAATAGAGTGGCTTGTTTCTCCTATAAAGAAACATTCTCCTACAAATAATTCTCACTCAAAAATATGACTCCCTATAACAAGTCATGAAAATTTCAACATAAAAATGAGTCACACAATAAATCCTTCTACTCCACTCGAAATCCAAGCATAAAAACATACAACAACTCCATAATGAGGTGTTGAAAAGAGATTCTCTCATGAACACATATTCAAAAAAGACTAAAAAGAGTTGCTCTACTAGAGTAACACTTGCTGCAGATGAAACAAGAAGGCTAGAAAACCTCTTACTAGGCTCTCTCCATGCTCAAAATGCCTTCACACTGCTTCAAAACTCTAATTTCATTTGGCGCTAAAAGACTTTATTCTTAAAAAATTCCATCATAAAGTGCTCAAATAGGCTGCTATTGAGTCAAGGATGCCCAAAACCCCCCATCTAGGTTCTTTTTGAGCTCTAAAACGTTAAAAATTGAGTAAGATATGATTCTCCAAGCTAAGATCTACTATATGTCTAGAAAATTGGAAAACCCTGCTAGTTGTCCTTCAAATTCACCCTTTACAAAGTCCTTTGAGCAACAAATTCACCGAAGACTAACGTGATTCCCACCAAAAAATGGGTACTTTTTATCCTCATTAATTTCAACAGTAACCCTCTGTGCTAGTTTAGGGTCACATGGCATCCATAAGGCTAAGGGTTAGGGCCAACTGCCTGCCCCCATTGGATTTGGCTCCTTTCTAGTCGATGTGCGGTCATATCATGGCAATGTGGCCAAGGGCCAGGGTGAATGCCTGCTCCCACCTCTGAAGCTCTAATAACGGTCATATGGTTGTTAACGACCAAGGGTCGGGGCTATCTGCCAGTGCCCTCTAGGATAGTCTCTAATACAAACATAAAAAGGAATGTAACAACTTACGGATATAATCATAAATACATAGATGTAGAAGAAAAACACTTCATTTCATTAATAGAAAAATATTGAACTATGCTTACAAAAAGAATGGAAATAAGATAGCTCGAGGGATGTTAGATTATCTCTGAAAAGAAATGTGGTAGCTAATGCCTCTGAACTATGTTACAATGAGGCTCGAAGGACTATTTATTATATGAGAAACAATGGAAAACCCTAAACATCCAAAACCTAACCCTAGGAGATGAAGCACCAAAACTGTGGGCCCCATTTGGGTAAATTGGTACATCAACTTCTTGGGGTCATAACTTTGGCATACGATCTCCATTTGGCTATCATAATACCTCGTTTCATTTTCAATCTCTCAGTTTTCCGTAAAAACATCGTTTAAGGACTCAAAATGGCTTCAGAAGTTCAAGACCTAAAAAAATGACAAAAATAGTAAATCATGCTACAATTAAGGAAACTGAAAAACTGAAAGAGACAATGTTGGAGGTGCAAGTGGAATATGTGGGTGGCCACCAATATCCACTTGGATCATTCCTCCCCTATTAGGAAGCAATGGTACCCATTGCATTGAGTGCCTCCATGAGATGGGGAAACTTCTCCTAAACTTGGTTCCTAGAGAGCCACTTGCCTTTGTGAAGGAGTTGGCCAGCTTGGATAACCTGATATAGTTGGATCATCTGCTAGCGAGTGTTCTTGATCTTTGTGTCCATGATCCGAATAGTGTTGTCAAATTCCATGTAGTCTAAGTTTATCTTTGTTGGTGTGAGTTTTTTTGCAAAGTCGGATGTGTCCAACAATGGTGGAAAGCATGGCCTAAGGTGGTCTACATTGAACACTGGGTGCAGACAAAGAAATGGTGGAATGCTAGGCTCGTAGGAATTTTCCCCTACAACATTGGTGATGGTGTGTGACCCATATCGGAGCGGGTGAAGCTTATAGTGGGGTCCAATGAGGCTCTCCTTTTGCAAATGTAGCCAAAATTTTTCACCCACTTGGAACTTGAGTGACACATGATGATGATCATGGTGTTGCTTGTACTTGGCATTGGTTCTATGCAATATATCATGGACTTGCTAGTGGATGTATTGAATGCACTCAATGAAGTTGTTAGCCTTGTATGCTTTGGACTATACATGAACTAAATCTTCCTAAGAAGCTGCAAATGGTATGGCCACATCAATGGGACATAATGGAAGAAATCCCAGCCCTACCTGAAAGGAGCTATGGCCTGTTGAGCTATGGAGAGATTTTTTGTAGTTGTGCTAGACATAGGGGAGGTTATCATCCCATGTGCATTGATTCTTCAAGGTTTACATGCATATAATCTGTACAATAATCCTATTGACAACCGATGCTTGGCCATTAGTTTGGGGATGGAAAGCTGTGGAATTAGTAAGTTTTGTATTTAGCATCAACCATAGGCTTTACCAAAATGCACTCAGGAATCTATCGTCCTGATCTGACACAATGGACTGTGGGATCCCAAAGAGTACCCACACTCACTCAAAGAAGAGCTTAGAAGTAGCCTCTGCTATGATACTCTTCTTGCAGTTCGCCATGATGGCTATCTTAGAGAATCTGCCATTGACCACAAAAATGCAATCATTGTCATACTTAGTAGAAGGAAGGCCTGACATGTAATCCATGGGTATAGATTCCCAAGTTTGAATAGGAGTAGGTAGAGGAGTATACTAGCCTTGCTTCTTGATGGTTGGTTTGGCAATGGCACAGGTGGTGCAGGAACTAATGTACTCCCCAACATCCTCACGAAGTTTCGGCCAACAAATATACTTCTGCAATACCACCATTGTTTTCTCTACTCTAAAATGTCCAAGAACCTGACTGTAGTGTGCCTCCCAAATCATCTTGGCACGCTCACTTGAAGGAACACAGATGTGTCCTAGGTGGCATAACGATGAATCTTGAAGGTGAAAATTTGGAACTTGCTTCCCTTCTAGGAGTGTCTGGTATGTGATGTCGAATTATGGATCACTCTTGTAAAGATACAACCACCTCGATGTCTCGTACCCATAGGATTCAAGCACAATGATCACTGCCATGACTAATGGTTGGCTGAGGCAATCGACAACATTATTGGTGTTGCCCTTCTTATACTTAATGTTCAAATGGAACTACTGTAGGCAGGTGGACCATTTATTATGGTGATCATTCTGCAACTTCCCTTGTGTCTGTATGAACTGTAGAGGTCGATGGTCTATGTGGATGACTGTTTCCTTCCCCAGAATGTAATGATTCCATTGATAGTAGGCCTGCACAATGTAATACATTTCCTTGTCGTAAGTGGGGTACTTTCAGACTGTCTGAAAGTGTCTCACTATTGTAAGCCATTGGATGCCCATGCTAAGTAAGAGCCACACCAATAACATAGTCAAAGGCATCTGTTTCAATCTCAAATGGTTGTTGTAGGTCTGGTAGTGTGAGCACTGGTGCAGAATAGAGGCAATTCTTCAACTTGGAGAATGCTTTTTTTTGGGTTTCAGACAAAAAAAAAAGTGTTTTTCTCTGCCCTTGGTGACTTGACTTAAAGGCCAAGTGATATGAGAGAACGCTAACACGAACATACGGTAGAGGTTGGCAAGAACTAAAAATTTGTGGAGCTCTGTTAGAGTGGTTGGGGCTAGCCAATCCCAAATGACTTGTATCTTGGATGGGTACACATGTACACCTTACTCATCAATTATGTACCCTAAATACTGAACCTGGGTCAGGCCAAAGGTACATTTCTCCAAGTTAGCACACAACTTGCATTGTCGCAAAGTTTGAAGGACCTGTTGAATATGGTGGAGGTGCTCGTCCCAAATTTGGCTGAAGATCAAGATGTCATCTAAATACACCACCATGAATGCATTGGTGAAGGTTTGTAAGATGTCGTCCATCAGTCTCATGAAGGTTTTCGGGGAATTCTTCAATCTGAACGACATGACCAACCATTCGAAAAGGCCCTCCTTGGATTTGAAAGCAGTCTTCCACACTTGAGAGGGTTCAATAGGCACCTGGTGATAATCTGACTTCAAGTTAATATTTTTGAAATATTTGGCCCCCTTGAGCTAGTCAAGAAGGTCATCAATCTGTGGGATTGGGTACCTATTCTAAAAAATGATCTTGTTCAACACCTGGTAGTCAATACAGAGCCTTGAGGTCCCATCCTTCTTATGTACCAATACAATCGAGCTCCCACAGGGTGATGAGCTTGGCCTGATGTGTCCTTTCTAGAATAGTTTCTGAATCTACCTATTAATCTCATCATTCTCCAAAATAGAGCATTGATAAATCAACCCATTGCGAAGCGATGTGCCTGGGGTTAAATCGATGGAGTGCTTGACCTGACAGTGCAGAGGTACCCCTGTAGGTGAGGCGAAAATATCCCTATACTCCTTCCCAAACTTGTCCATCTGTTGCTACTGTGCAGAGGAGACACAATCGCTCTGATACCACTGATCCGAACTTAGACAAGAATGCAAAAACTTACAGATATAATCATAATTATAGAGATGCAGCAAAAAAACACTTTATTTCATTAATAGAAAAATATTGAACTATGCTTAGAAAAAGAATGGATATAAGATAGCTTGGGTGATGGTAGCTTATCTATGAGAAGATATGTGGAGGTTACATGCCTCTGAACTATGTTACAATGAGACTCAAAGGCCTATTTATTAAGTAAAGTATTTTGGGAGAAATCACATAAGAGAAATTTTTTCTCGACGTGTTTCGAACCAACAAGTGTGATTCATCATCAAGACCAGAGGAAGAGGTTGACCATGGCAAAGGCTTAAATACAGAGCAATGTAGAGACATAATTTCAAGTAATGGCTATATTTGAACAATAATACTTAAATTATGAATAATCAATTTATTACAATATATAACAAACATTATTATCAAGTAACGGCATATTAACATAAACCTAGTTTTTTGAAAAATCAATATTTAAATATGCATATTAGTTTATTAATCTATGTAAAAAATATTAATAGTAACGGTATATTAAACAGCTACTTTGTGAAAATAATATTTAAATTGTTGATATTAGTTTAATAATTTTATTAAAAAAAATATTAATAAGTAGATTTCTATATTAAAAAATAGTTTTGAATATAATAAAAACAGTTACAAAATCAAAGACAAACTCTAACAAGGAAGGAAGTAAAAATCTCTATAAAAAAAGAGCAAGACCCTAATCAGAGACAAGATCAGTTTAATTAAATAAGAAATAATTATGAATTCAAATAACTAAATTAAAAAATATTAATGGAAATAAAATAAAACAAAAAATATACTCAAAGTCAATATATACTTAGATATAGATATATTCAAATAAAAGTAGTTAATAAATAAAACAGGGTCAACAATCAAATATGGGGTTGAGACCCATTAAACAAATAACAAAAATACTAAAAGGAGTTAAGAATGAATAGGATTATAAAATACATAGAAAACACGAAGGATAAATAAAATAAACTCTAATGAAGAATAAATCAACAACATATACTCTAAAAAGAACACTAATACCTACATATATAAACAAACAATAAAAAAAATCCCAAAAAAAACGCCTAAAAAACTAGGAGGACATGACACAGACCCAACTTCTTATATATTCAAACCATTATCTCTATCTCAAAATATATTTTTATTTTTGGGGGGTTCAAAAATTTTTGATAGAGACTATGGTTAGAAGTACTATATATATATATATAATATTATATTATATATATATATATATATAGATATTTTTTATTTTTAATTTAGTTTATTTTAATTTATTAAATGATTGTTCTCGTCGATTAGGGCTTGACTGCCTCTTATATATTCTTTGACTTCCCTCCTTGTTTAGAGTTTTTGAGATTTGATTATCTTTTTTAGATATTATTTTCAAAAACTAGCTATTTAACTATAGCGTTAGCTTATTAATATTTGTTTTTAATAATAAATAAACTAAATCAAATTAAATACTTATTTTTCAAAAGTAGTTGTTTAATTTAGCGTATTATTAATATTTTTTAATTAAACATAACTAAACTAATATCATTGATTTAAATATTTATTTATTTCATAAACTGTCATTTAATATAGTCGCTACCTTTAATATTCTTTTAATAAATTAATAAATTAATATCATTATTTAAATATTATTTTTCAAAAACTAGCCGTTTAATATAGTCGTTACTTAATAATATCTGTTTCTAATATATTAATAAATTGATATCGTAATTTAAATATTATTGTTCAAATATAGCTGTTACTTGAAATTATGTCTCTACATTTCTCTCTATTTAAGCCTTTTCCATGGTCTACTTCTTCATCTGTTCTTGATATATGAACCACACTTGTTGGTTCGAAATGCGTCAGCCAAAAATTTCTCTTATGTGATTTCTACTGAAAGATTTTGCTTAATTCATTATGGGTCACAGAAGCTTGAATACAGAAAGAAAGGCCTATTGAGAAACAATGGAAGACCCCAAACATCCAAAAACCTAACACTAGGAGATGAAGTGCCAAAATTGTGTTCCCCATTTGGGTAAATTGGTACATCAAGTTCTCAGGGTTGTAACTTTGGCATATGATCTTCGTTTGGCTATCATAATACCTCATTTTGAAGATCTCAAAGAGAAGGCGCAAAACAAACTGGCAAGCCAATTTCGGACACATTTTCTAGACTCTATGTTTTCCCTAAAAACATCCTTTAGGGCCTCAAAATGACTTTGGAAGTTCATGACATGGAAAAATGCCAAAAATAATAAACTATGCTACAATTAAACTGAAAGAGCCAGTGTTGGAGGTCCAAGTGGAATAGGTGAGTGGCCACCAATATCCACTTGGATCAGTCTCCTCTTCCTGATCCTATGGTGAGGGCATTTGACCTGGACTCGTGGCTTAGTCCTTGCCCCTCCACTATAACTCTTTATCATGGGCACATGGGTGGTCAAGTAACCGGGGCTAGGGCCAGGTGCCGAACCCTCTCCCTTTCACCTGTAATTGTATGGTGATATGTGACTAGGGGCTAGGGCTTAAAACCTTCCTCTGCTCCACTTCTGCTATGGTTCTATGGAGGGTAATGTGGCTTGGGGGCTAGGGCTAGCCTCCCAACCCCCTCATCCTAATGTCGAAACACTTTGACATTAAATATAAACCATGACCAATATGTGTTAAGAATCAATCATGTGGTGCAATGGTGGATTTTTTATGTGACAGGTCGAGGGATCGAACTCCACCGAGGCCTTCAAGCCTATGATCATTTTTTTGACCAATGATTGAGGGCCCCAAGGTGACCTCTGATTGGGCCACCTCACAACAGTGCGAACCAATCAAAATATATGAATTACATCGTGTATGAAAATACCATGTGCCAATACCTTATTGGTCTGCTCCCAATAGCACCTTGCATAGTTAGCTGATGACGTCAACTGTTAAGAATACCCAATCAATAGCCTAGTCAACCATGTTGTTGACTTTTTTTCTTTGGTCAAAAACTTCAGAATGTCATAACTTCTTCATATGATGTTGGATTGAGGTGATTCAAGCATTGTTGGAATCAGGATAATGAACACTACAATTTGATGTCAGTTTTGGGAGATTCTGAGAACTTAAATTTTTGAGCCTGTTTTTGATCTCTAATACTTCACACTCTATCAAAGGAACTATTATAGGCAAATTTTGTCTCATCTGATCAATCAACCTCCTAATGGGATCAATCAACATCCTATTACCCCTTTACATCATCATTGCACAAAGCCCTATATATGAATTTGTCATTCCCCATATATTCTACCCTAAACTGCATCATCTGAACTAGTTTTAAGACCAAGACACCGTGGCCTCTTGCTTGACAAAATTCAACAACAATTTGCTCCATTGTGGACTGCGTTGATCACCTACATGTTGCTCCCCTTTGCACTTGCGTTGGTTCTAGAAATCCAAGAAAATGAGAGAAAATCCTGAAGCCTCCATTTCTACAAGCTTCTAGGATCTGTTGTAACCATTTACCTTAGATAACATTTTTTAATCCTATCCTATCCTACCTTGGATTTTTTATCCCGTATCCTTAGGTCACATCCTCCCATTAAGAGTGTATCTCAATCCCAAGATTGGTAAAAGAATAAGAACTCCCAAATTACCTCACTCCTTTATATATTTACAACCTTCCATATGCAAGAGGTTGGATTTTGGAGAGTGATCCTACCCTTATTCTTGTATTGTGAGAGTTATCCATTCATGCATTTAGGGTGATTGGAGGTACACTTTGTGACAAAGGAAGGACAAGACAACAACTTGGAGGAGCTCTTCTACAAGATCGACACCTCTTTATGGTTGTAACTCACTCAATTTATATCAATACAAAGAGTTATCTGTTTTCCTATATTTGATGTCGTTATTTCATATATTTCAATACCATGTTGATCTGTTGGATGAAGTAGATATATATGATGCTACATAGATCTAGTAGTTTCTTGCCTTCTGTTGTTTGGCTGTGCAGGTTCTAATTTTGGCAGATGGAGCTAGGATTGGAACATTCAAGCAAAAGAAGGCATGAAACATATGAAAAATTCCAAGTAGGTTTATTTGTCTCATCTACTTACTTTAAGGAAAACACTGGGTCCTTTGTTCTTCTATTGTTATAGGTTAGCCACCAAACTTAGGGGAGATATTTCTTTTCGCAGTCATAAATCTTGTATATTAAGAACCATATTCTCATGTAGTGGAATTAAGTCACAACAAAAGTTATACTGTTAGAGACTTGTGATCAAATTCTTTGAAGCTAGAAAATGGAGAAAATCTACATCTCAACAATATACTCTACGTTCCAGGTTCGAAAAATAATTTACTTTCAATTTCTTTCTTACAAGATAAAGGTGATATAATTTCTTTTGTAGATGTAAACATTTTGTTTTGGCGAAAAGATTCAAGCATCGATAAAGATAACATTATTGGAGTATGTGAAGGAAGTCTATGTAGATTCATAACACCATCTCCGCAAGCCCTATTTTACATGGAAATCAATCCCATTGAGATATGACATAGAAGATATGGATATTTACATTATAAGGTTATTTCCTCTCTCAATCAATTGGTAAATAGATTACCCAATATCAAAGAAGATCATTAATTATTATGTAAGGGATGTGCTTTGGGAAGGAATACAAGGAAACCCTTTAGAAATAGTGAAACAAGGTATAAGGCTATATTAGACCCTATTCATTCATATGTGTGTGGGCCTATGTTTTATAAATCACATGGAGGTCATGTTTATTATGTGACCTTAATTGATGATCACTCTAGAAAGACATGGCTCTACCTTCTCAATAAAAAGGATGAAGTAATTGAGAATTTCAAGGAGTTTAGATTTGAAGTGGAGACCCTAACTGAAAGAAGAATAAAGACTTTTAGATCTGATAATGGTGCTAAATTCACTTCCAAATAAAGGATTGCATATTTCAAAGAAGTAGGAATTAAGAGGGATCTCATTGTTCCCTAATATCCTGACCAAAATGGAGTGACTGAAAGGAAAAATAGGACAATTGATGAACGTATACGAACCATGATTTTTTATCAAGACATAACAAAATTTCTATGGGGAGAAGCAACAACGACAACAATATATATACAAAAAAGAAGCCCTCATAGAATTCTTGAAAATATGACACCTGAAGAAGCATTCATAGGAAATAAGCCATGTGTGGACCATCTCTCAATATTTTGGTGTCCTACCTATATCCACATTCCAAAGGAAAAACAAAAGAAGCTAGATTCTAGAAGCATTAAAGGGATCATCATTGGCTATATGCTTTCTTCAAAGGAATATAGAATCTACATTAAGGAAGGAAGACATATTGAAGTAAGCATGGACATTATATTTGATGAAAATCATGCCTACAAAAGATCCAAAGATATTCCTAATGAACCTGATGAGGAATACATACCACTATTCACAAAAGATGAGCCCCACAAAAATCCTACTACATTTGAACAATATACTCATCAAGAAGTATGGAAGAAGGAAATGTAGGAAGAATATAAATCCATCTTGAAGAATGGTGTTTTGGAAATCATTCCTAGATCAAGTGAAAAATCGACTTCTAAATGGATCTACAAGAGAAAGCATGTTGTTAATGGAAGCATTGACAAGTACAAATCTAGATTTGTTGCAAGGGGTTTCTCTCGAAAGGAAGGCATAGATTATGAAGAAAACTTTGCACCTACCACAAGATATACAACTATATGATCCTTGGTTTCATTGGATGCTATAATGGGATGGAATATCCATCAAATGGATGTAAAACAACCATTCTTGAATGGAACAATCGATGAAGAAGTATACATTGAACAACCTGAAGGATTTGAAATAAATGGAAAAGACACTCATGTTTGTAGACTCAAGAAGGCCCTATATGGTTTGAAGCAAGCTCCTAGGGCATGGTATGCAAGAATGGATGCATACCTTATAAGAATCAGGTTCATCAAAAGTACTATTGATCCAAATCTCTATATCAAAGTTGTGGATAATGAGAGAGTAATTATTATACTATATGTGGATGATCTATTTATCACAAGTGTAAAGCGAAGGACACAATAATGCGAGAAGATGATAGCAACCAAGTTTGAGATGAAGGATTTGGGACTAATGCAATATTACCTAGGTCTAGAAGTATGGAAAAAAACCTAGGGAGATATATATGGAGCAAGAAAAGTATATAATCAAGTTGTTGCATAAATTCGATATGATGGATTAGAAGCCCATGACTACTCCCATGATCACCAATCTCAAGAAATTGAGAAGCATTGATTCCAGCCTTGTAGATACTACCACCTATCCTAATTTGGTGTGTTCGTTGATGTATCTGGCAAATACTAGACCAGATATATGTTTTGTTTTGAACATTTTTAGTCAATTTTTTTGTGAAGATATCTATGTGGAAATATACATCACTACGTAAAGTACAACAACAAGGAAATCAAATTGACAGGTTTTACAACTTTTGATTGGTGTGGAAATGAGACTGATGGAAGAATCACTACATGTGGATGTTTTAGTTTGGGATTCGCTATGATCTCATCGATGAGTAGAAAGCAAGATCTTGTTTCTTTGATTATTGTTGAAGATGAGTATGTGGTTTCATGTGAAGTAGGAAAGGAGATTGTATGGTTGAGGAAGCTTCTGTTAGATTTGGTTGGGAAGCGTCTAAGTACTACTGTGATAAATTGTGATAATCAAGGTAGCATTAATATGTAGGAAGATCCTGTGTTCCATGCAAGGACAAAGCATATAAACAATAAGTTCCACTACATTAGAAGCTTGTTACAAGATGGGATCGTGAAGCTATAAAATGTCATGACCGATGAACAAGTAGCTAATGTGTTAACAAACTCTCTTCCTAATAAAAACTTTGAATATCTTAGAAGCATCTTTGGTTTGGTTGATATCACTAATCTCATTGGTAACAAATGTTTGGAAGAGATTTGATGACACATATTGTGTAATACAAAATGCTTGGGAGGGCATTTGATTGGCCTATGTGTTCATGTATGGTTTCCAAAGTAGGGAGGGTGGTGTTGGTCATAGAGATTTGAACGTGAATTACACACCTAGTTCCTTGGGTTTATGGTTAGCAAGTAGACCTGATGGTACCTAGAGAGGCTGAAAGCTTGAGTCCATCTTAGTCCCACCTGGATAGATTACCTTGCCCACGAATCTAGTCTATGGCACTTCGTATGCCTAAAATCATCGTAGTTTTTTTTGTTTTGATATATTACCTGTACTCGTATATACATGTATAAATTATGAATACCTCCCTAGATGAGAGGGAGTGTTGAAGAATGTAACTAGGTTCAGTTTTCATATTTGTATTTGAGTCATTATGAAATGTATTTATCAAAGAATGAAAGGGAAAAATTTATTATTATTACAATGACTTATTAAAGGATAGGTTTCATGCCTAGTCATCATTTTATACATCAAAGTCCCCATTGAGGACTTTTAGGTTCTATATTCAGTCATTAGAGTCTTTTTCAATTTAATGACACCCTTCTTGGGCTTTTGAATCATGTAAAATGAATTATTATTGAGTCAAATATGTAATTTGTCACCTCCACACCAAGTTGACCCTTGCCTAATGAAATCAGCCTACATGAGGAAAATTTAACCCACATAAGAGGTTATATATACAAGTGTAGTTTGATCCATTTTCTCACCAACTCAACAAGTTCAATACAAAAGAAGGAAGTGCAGAAAAGTTCGAAGTTCAAGGAGAAGAAGCAGAATTGGAGGAGAAGAACAAGTTAAATATTTTTGGATCTCTCTCTCTCTCTCTCTCTCTCTCTCTCTCTCTCATTTATACGAAGTTACAGGGATGTTTATAGGGTAAAGGATGTGTCTTTAGGTAGGTAAAAGTTCTATAGTTGCTAGGTTTGAAGTTCTCTTGCTACATAGGTCGAAGTTTTGATGCTAAATAGGTCAAAGTTCTACTACTGGATAGGTCAAAGTTTTACTGTTGCAGGGTCAAAGACTTAGATTGAACTTGCTAGAAGGAAGGGTTGAATTTATGATATGTCTAGGTTGAAGAGTCTTGGATTATCTCATAAGTTCTTGTAAAAACCACTAAAAGAAGAGGTTTCACTAGGTTTTCCCCTAGATAGGGGATTTTCCCTAGATGAGTGCCTACATCTTGTGTCTCTTGCTCTTGTCATTTTCATACACACATAATCTCGTAATTTCTTGATGAAATATAGTGCAATAAAGAATTTAAAAAATCCAACACAACTCACAAGTAATTATCAAGAAAGAGAAATCAAAACCTAATACTACTAACTTTGATTTCTCAACACTTAAAAGAGAAGTTATAATGAAAATTCCAAGATGACTTTTTCATTCTAGAAATCACATTTTTTTCTTCACTTTTAAGACCCCAAGAGTATTTTAGAAAATCCTTGTAGATTCAAACTACTAGTTGTAATATTGTAAAACAATATATTTGAATCTACATTCTCATCAATGAAAACAATTAAACGATTGGGAAATCACGAAGCATACAAGAGAAAGAATTCAATCAAGATGTTACACAATGATTTCCTGGGGAAAGCCACAACTAACAACCCTTGCTATTGCATTAATTAAAAAATATGAGAATATTACAATTTTTTTCTCAAGCTTGAGCAATGTTTGAACCATCTCTATCTATCTCACTACTTCCTAGACAAACTCAGGCCAAAACTTAGGCAATTTATTTCTTGCCCAAGTCCCTATTTTATTGTGTTGTTTCTTAAGGAATTAGCCCCTATTTCATTGGGAAATTCCTCAATTATGAATTATGCAATCCTTATAGGCATTCCTCTAATTTCATGCACCATCGATTTAATTAATATGATTTTACAACTGATAGTACATTGTCCCTAAACTCCAATCTTAACTAGGTCTTTCTTTGGTCTGACATGCATGAGTTAATTATGAGTGAATCTTCAGTTTATTGGTTGATCACTACAAACAACACCACACTGGACTTTAGGTAGCACCACATTGTACTTCAGGTGGAACCCCATTGTACTTCAGGAAACACCACACTACACTTTAGGCAACACCCTACTGGACTACAGGAAATACCCCACTATACTTCAGGAAACACCACACTGCACTTCAGTGAGCACCCCACTGTACTTCAGGTAACACCACACTCGACTGTAGAAAACCCCACTGGACTGCAAGAAACACCCCACTGCTAGACCTCCCACTAATTCCTCCATCAGTTGGAACTAGTTTAACTGAGTTTAACTTAGCTAGACTAAATTAAATAATTACAACTCAAAATAAACTCAATGAGTGCTCCTAATTGTAGGAGACACTCTACATGAATCTAGTTAGACCCTCAACTTGAATTAACTGAGCCAACTAAGTCAAACTAACTTAGTTAACTATTACAAGTTGTCATGAGATGTGGAATTACAATTTTATTCCCAATTTAAGTCCAGGAAAAAATTAAATTAGGATTTTCTTGTTTCATTTCCAACAATCCCTCTCAACAAGAAAGGGATTATCTTCTACCCCGATCTTGCCTCTATGAAACTCAAATTTGCATATTGACAATTCCTTTGTCAAAATATCTGCATCCCGCTCCTCTGTAGGAATGTACTCCAGCAACATGATTCTCCTATGCACATAGTCTCGTAGATGGTGATACCATATTTCGATATGCTTGGACGGATCATTAAAAAATGGATTTTTATATAGTTTGATACAAATCTGATTGTCATAATAAATTATTGTAGGATCCATCTGCTAACCAAATAACATAACAAGGATCTTACTCATCAAGATAGCCTCACAAGTTGCCTGACTAGAAACCATGTACTCTACTTCTGCTGAACTGAGTGCAATTGATCTCTGCTTCCTGCTGTACCAAGAAATTGTTGTTGACCCAATACTGAAGATTCCCCTTGATGTGCTCTTTAGTCTTTCCAAGTATCCTTGTTGATGCATTGTCTCCAAAGGTAGAATTTCCTTGTTTTGTTCTTTTATAGTAATTAATTTAACCTAATCTGCTATCATGTGTCTTGAATATCCACTATCAAAAAACATTTTATTTCTTTGTGTGAGCATATAGAGAAATTTCATATTTCTCTTGTTTTATTTCTTTCTTTTACATAGCTTTATACATTGTCCTCTATGCTTGGTAATATCTTCATTCTTTCTTTTCTTAGGAAACCTTAATGTGATTCTTCTACAGTTATTATCCTTGTGCCCACCATTATTGTACTTATAGCATTCAACATGATCCAAAAGGGGAGAAAATTAGTCACTATCTTATAAATTAACCTTCAATAGTTTTGTTTCTCACAAAACCATTCTTTTAGGTTTGATAAGATCCTCTATTTATATTTCTCACATAATCATTTCTTACAAAATCTCTATAATTTATTGCTTTATGAAAAAAATATTACAAGAAAATTAGTAGCCAAGAAAGGAATTTTGATACTACGATGATAAGGGCCTTCTTGGTGGAGCATATTTTATGAATTAATTCTTGTTGATGTTGTGAGAAAAATCAGGTCATTGTTGGTCTTTATCCCCTTTCCTAGTGTTTCTTTCATTGTTGAAGGAGCTATTGAAAAAATTAGCATAGCTTTTGTGATTTTCTTAATTTCTCTTTTTTGGTGGATTTTTACTTAATTCCCTTTGAGGTCTTACGATTTTTCCTATAGCCAAGACACATTTTGATGAATGGTAACCTGTGGGAGCCAAGAATATCATTTAAGGTTTCATTACTCGCTCCAAACTTCAATATTTGATTCAATTGAGAATTTTCTTTCTCTAGTTAATTTCTAATGGAAATGACTTCTACTTCTAGATTTTCACAATATTCTTCCTTTTGCTTCAGCTAGCTTCTCACTACTTCTATCCTCTTTTCCTCTAGTTGTGTCTTCTAGGTGGAAACCATTGCTTCATCAAGATCACGATCCTTTTTATTCTCATATTTATATAATAACTCCTATTTTTTTATATTTCCTTCGAGAGTATCTCTAGTTCTTCTGTGTTGTGTGCTAAAAGGTGTATTTTAAAGTTCATAATTGTCTCACATTAATTATCAACCTGGGTAAGTCTTTTAGTTTCAAGAATGTACACAATATGTGCAAGCTATAAATCTAGAGGGTAATGCTTTTTAAGTTGAACTATAAAACTTGATACAAGAATAACTGGATGCAATCATAAATCTCAAGATGTAACTTTTAAAGGAAATAATACATCTAAGCATCAGGACTTAATCTCAAGCAAAACCATAATCAAATCTGAAGCAAGCAATTCAATTGAAAATAACATCAAACGAGAGCATAGTAGCACTAACCAATCTCTTCTAGCTAATTCTATCTAAATCACACTCAATCTCAATTAACCAATTCAAATGGAAATGATGTCAACCAAGAGTTCAGTAGCATTAACCAATCTCTTTCAGTTGATTCTATAATAACCACACTCTCATGTATGCCCTATTCTGCAATGTTGTAAATGAAAGGAAATGAAATCAATGCTCTAATCCATGCCTTATCCACGCCTACCTGTGTAAAAATAACTCACGCTTCTGCTAGAAATTAAATACTCTATTATGAAATTAACACACGCTCTGCAATGAAATTAACACTCACAACTTACAGAATTGACATAATTGAAATGCAACCAGTAATGGAAATTTATAGTGCTGGTGCTAATATAGCTAGATCTCCCAGTTATGGTGGGTCCTTGCCACTTCTAAGAGGAAAGAACTTACAGTAACTGGAGAATTAAAAACCACTTAGGCTTAATAAACACGTCTCATTTGATTCGATCTGCACGCGTCAAGGGAAATCAACACTCTTTCATTGAATAAAAATAATATAACATAGTCTGCCTGTAATTCAACAGTGATTACATGTATATATCAAAATCTCTCCATTATCCCCTCTCCTCCTATCCTATCCTATCCTATCCTATCTCTAATGATCCCCCATGAATCCCCTTCTTTGATATTTGTTTTCATTTAAATAAACAAAGAGCAAGGAGAAGTTACAACATAGATGATTACAAAATAATTCCCATAACAAAATTGGATTGTTCAAAACAAATTGATCAGCAAGATCATATCTGAAATATCTTTCCATCATCATTCAACAAGAATAGGTCGAATTTCGTATTACAACTGAGATAATTTGGAAACCAGCCGCAACAGTGAACCTGAGAAAAACATCTCTAGAGAACCTTTCGTTTCTCTTAATACGGACTGAATTTGGGAAAAATTCGCATCACAAAACTAACTTGGTCGGTTCTAAACAAAACCCAAGTTTCGGATTTTCCAGATTCTTCTCCATTTGCCTGAAATGTCCAATGCAAAACTGTCACTTCTTATTCCAGCGAATTTCTGAGTTGGAATATTTAATGATGAGTTGGAGATCAAATCCGCAATCTGGAAAATATCTTGGAGGCTAAAATGGTGAGTGATGTTACAACAAATTTATTAATAAACCATCATTGGTAAAATCATGCATAATAATCATCAATTTATTAAAAATAAAGGAGAAGAAATAATATCTATCCATAAGAGAATAAATAATTATAGAATGAAATTATATGATAAACCATGATAAATTACGTGATAAAGAATGGTAGAAATGGATGAAATAGGTGTTAAAGGGTGATGACAATAATGACAAACTAGTGGCCCAACACTATGGCACTGAAAAGTTTCAATTCAAGGTTTACTTTCCCATCAATATTCTCATTCTCTAAATCTCTTTTCTATTCTTTATTTTCTTCATATTCTTTTTCAACATTCTTTGCATCAATGTCTATGAAAATAAGTTGTTCTTTATCAATATTAGATGTATATTCATCACTCCCTTTTGAGGGGCTAATACTCTGGATTAAGAAAAAATATTCTTAGAATACTTTCCTGTCTTTCATCTATAATACTTGCTTATACTTTCATGCTCTTCTTCATCATCAATGTCCTCACAATTTTCATAGTAGAAAAATTCCATATTCTACTGTATTTAAAACATTTGAATGTTAAATTACCTTTGTATTTTCCATATCCTCTTTTCATATTTCTCACAAATTGTGCCTATCCTGCATTTGATTCATTACTGCAATAACCACTAACTTAGTTTTTTATGTCTTATTTGAACTTTAAAATATACTTCCTTAAAGCATAGTTTCATTTTTTTGTCCTCGTTTCATATGAAGTGAGAATCCATGTAATTTGTCAATCTTCATATTTTCCAAATCCTTGATTTCTATACTAATTGATATCTTTACATCAAATGTTAAGGGGATAGATCACACCACCTTTTGTACAATCATTGATCCCTGAATGTTTTCACCAAATCCTCTAATAGTATTAACAATCTCATCCACATGAAGGAATTAGGCAATAATATTTTCTTCATTATTTAACTTCAAGTCCAAAACTATCTTCTATGGGCTTGAATATTTTCCATCTTCACCTTGACAATTCCCTCATAATTATGTTGAAGTTTGTCCAAAATTTCCTTTGTAGATTCACTATGCATTACTTTTTCAAAATCACATTCTAATAGACCACCCAAGATAGCATTCATGGCCTTTTCATTATTTACTCGAACCTTCTTACCATCTTTATTAGATGGAGGCATTTTTAGAGATTTATAATCATCCACTATAGATTTCTGGATGTCAAAATAAGTGACATTATATAATCCCTCATACTTATCATACAAAGAAATAATTTGTTACATTGAATAATGGATATCTACTTGTGAAATAATCTTCATTACTAGCCATGGTCCCTATGAGATCTTCCTTCTAGTGGTAAGAATGCTTCTAAAAGGACCTGATATGATACTAATTGTTGGATTCAAAATTATATTGAGAGGGAGAGTGGGAATGAATCAATATAAGGCAATCATGTTAGTTATTTAAATATTCATTAATAATAACCAAAATTATCACATCTAGAACACAATATATGAATGAAAGCTTCTTTATAATTGGTATTTGTAGGAACCTACATACTAATACTAACTTTGTAGGAACGATCTTAGTGTTAGAAACTTTGTGGGCTCCAACTTACAAGAGACACCAATTCTCTTTTATACAATAGTTGTTGGAAATAACCTATAGGATATACCAATCCCCGTTATTTATAATAACATATTAGATATGCCAATCCCCTTTATTGCAAGTTTTATAGGCACCAACTTGTAAAAGAAACCATTCCCCTATGTTGCAAAATTTATAGGCACAACCTACATGAGAAAACAATCCCCTCCACTACAATATTTCTAAGAAACATCCTATACAAGACAAAATCTCCTCTATTGCAATAAGCACTAACCTACTTACTAGGTATTCTTGCTACTTATTCCTTCACTAGGTCTATTACATTCTTCTACCTTCATGAGGTCTACTTGGTACTTCTACCTTCACTAGTTATTCTCATTTCTTATGAATTCACTAGGTTTGCTTGTCTGAAAACTTGTTGTTTTTGTCCTCTTCCAAAGAATAATTATGTACAACATGCCAGGTATCCAATCCTGCAAATATTATTTTGAAATTCTTATCAAAGGTACTTAGTATGAATCCTTAGATTTAAAATTTTTTCACAGTGTGGGAAGTCTGAAAAAACAAGTTACAATAAAAATGTTAGACTGGCTTGTTGAAGCTAATCTCAAGATTATTTAGTGACCTTAAATTCCATAGGGTTTTGTTGTACTATCCAACAACCCCCATTTTAATGTATTATAAATTTCTTACAAAATTTATTATAATCAAAAAAGGGACCATTCATCTTAATCTATCTATCTATCTATATATATATATATATATATATATATATATATATATATTATATATATATATATATATATATATATATATATATATATATATATATATAATTTTTAATACTTATATTTTTTAATTAAAACCCAAATATTAAACCTTGATTATCCCAAAAAACAAAATTAAATTGTCCCCAAGACACAAACTATACTTAGGCTTAAGTATTAAACATTATAGGTTATTTGATTAAAAAACAAAATAAAATGGATATTTTTAAAGTTCCCAAAGGTTGAAGTATTAACAAACCTCAACACTCTGCCATACCCTGCATTGCATTCATACCCCGAATCAAAAAATTTCATAATGAAAATACCCCTCAACCAACTCCATTGTGATTGCGATATAAAAAAGACATAATGGGAAAACCAACTTCACTTCATTAAAAGCTCATGTTTGCGGAATCGAAAGAACCATTTCCTAGTTCCCGCTACCTATCTCTTTTGTGATATGCGATTACTTTGGACCCAACAAGATTATCCATAAAATCCATAAAATCCGTGTCTGAGGCTATCACAAAAGTTTAAAATGTTAAGTCCAAATGACGATTGTGATATACGATAAGGCCCAAACTCGCCTGGATTATACACTGCGATTTATATTAATATCACATCTGAGGCCTATACCATAATCGACAATTTTTAAAAAAAGTCATGACTCACCCCAATTTCAATTGTGATATACATCCCAATGTCGATTGCAATATGACATTAGCAGTGATGTCTGATTCATGTCATCCCTCATGTCACGAATGCCGTCATCCTCCACATCACTTGCCACTTCATTTTCCACATCACCATTCCATGTCATCCACCACATCATAGTAAGATCACCATGACATCATCCTTGATGTCACCTCAGGATCTCGCAATCGCAAGTTTTAGAGGGACGCGACTTATAATAAACCCTTCCCTATCGATTTTGCGATTTGCAATTAGACCGGACCCGAGGGGATTATTCACTCCAACTCATAAATACCCTGCGCCCGTGACTATAAAAAATAAGAAAGGATTGCCACTTCTTGCCTCTTCTACCCATTATGATTGCAATTGTGATATAAAAGCCTGACTTGCATTGATTTAATAAACAACTCAAATTTATTCACTCAAATCAATGACAGATAATGGTTTTGGACCTCCCCTACATTCAATTTTAAGTTTCTCATGGGGGGTCTGAATAGTGGTTTTCTCATCCAAGCCTATATATATGTGTTACTCCTCTATTATTTCAGACTCCCCTCTTCAGAAACCACTTACCACTTCCAAATCCCTCCAGAAAAACCGTTATCCATCCACCCTTCCACGATTGTGATTTCAATATAAAGTACTCCTGGTCTCCTGTCGATTGTGATTATTCTAAGTCTACACCTGGTCTAAAAGAATTTTGTGATAAGACTATAAAGTCCACCACTCTTATCACATACCTCACTCTGCATGACTTTCAATGATGGCTCTGTTCGGAATTTATTATGACTCAACATTTTTCCTAATTTCCTACAAAAGTGTTTTGTTTCAAATAAAACTCGCTTATCGGTTTTATTTATTTACATCTTATTGATTCTTGTTTTCTATGTTCAGGTTCATGATATAGGAAGACAATTTTGCTGATAAATGGCATATCAAATCAAATAGGCAGACAAAAATCCAGAGAATTTGATGGAACAAACAAAGTTGATGAAGATAACAAATCACTTTCAAAAACTTATACCAAAATATTGTTTTCCTTTCAGCATTGTTGAAGGGGTCTGTATAAAGGCCCTCAACGCTCTAATTCAGTTGTTTTCTTCTATTTAAACTTAATTGTTGTATGAAATAAAGGTCCTAAATTTTATGAAGAAAGGCCAAAAAGCTTGCACTATTGTATTTTCATACTTTTCTTAATAGAAATATTAGAACATTGTTTTTTTGAATTTTCATAAATAATTTTGAGAAGTTGCACTACTATACTCCTGTAATCATCTTTTTGGGAAGGAGTAAACTATTGCTATTTATTTTATGAGCTGAACGAAGTGTATCTGGTATTTCTATCACTGTACCTTGATTTTGTTCATAAGTAAATAGTAAATTTATCTTGTCAAATTTCTTATTAGTTGATATTTAAAGAACAATGTTACATGTATTCACTATTGATCATGATTTCATTTTTATTTTATACATTATAGATTTGAGGCTTCTACGATCTTCATTTTGTGTGTTTTTCTCTTATGGATTCATTGCATTCATGATTTTATTGTATCGGCGTTTCGAACCAACCGTTGTGGTTCATCATCAGGATCAGATGTGTGAAAAAGTCATATTATAATGGGGTAATAAATATAGGAGAGGGATGGGATGATGATGAATGGCGCCGACATGTTTGATAATGTCCAGAAATAAATTTGGTTTAATACATATTAAGAAATTTTCTGTGATATGCTAAATGAGATATCAATTTACACATTATTTTGATATGCTAAATATTTTCATTTCCATTAGTGTTTGAGCAATCTATGTTTTCATTTACTAAGGAAAATCATTATAGATCGCATCTAGATAAAATTTAACAATCTCGGTTTATAAAGTAAATTAATGCATATATTTTTCCATTTAACTCATTATTGAAAATCCATCTATTTCACTTCGCTATAATAATTACAAACTCATTCAATCACCTTTCATTAGGAAACTAGTCCCATGCAATCTAGTCGGATCCACTACACAAATAGAAAAGGAGTTTTCTTAGGTCCAGACTGGGTGGTTTTCCCCTTATGTTGAAGCAACAATATTCGAGGCCTCAACACCTTTTCACACTAGAAGGATGGATTTCAGACTATGAATGTAAAGTAATTCCAATCCAAAAACAAAAAGCCATGCCAAGAGTCATTCTCCCTCTGAATCTCCTATGACTTCTAGATCCCTCAAGAATCTCCTACTTTTAGATTAGGAGTTGAAAAATCACCTCCCAAGTATCCTAGAATATTTCCTGAGGTAATCCATGTGGTTTATGATCTAGAATCACTAGAAATTACAGATTTGATAAAGAAACTGGAAGACATCTCCATTTCACTAGAGAAAACTGAATCATCCAAAGATTCTAAAGGAAGAATAAATTCTATTTTTCAAGGAACTGGTGTTTTAAATCAGTCTCAAAGTGAAAAACTTGGCATCTCGCCATTTGAATTTCCACTTCAAGCCTGTCGAACAAAACTACTACATCAAATTCCCAAGTATCTACTAGTGAGATTACCTCATTCTCTCATTCACCAACATCTCCATTTCTTCATTTTTCATTTCCTTTTTCTCTAGTCAAGATTGTCCTTGCATCCCACAGATCTTAAGGGACTAGTCTCCCCACTTGCACAATCTGGTGTCCTTAACCTCTAACGATCATGTTGAAAGTACACCATCAACTAGTGAAAACAAAGTCACTGGACAAAACGGAAGATCTAAAATTCCTTGTAGACTTTGTGAAGGTGATCATGCCATCCACCGTTGTCCCTTCCTAGATGAAGCTAAAAGATTCTTGGATAACCGTCTTGCTTCACCACTACGGCTTCCTACTAGATACAAGAAACTATTACCGATTCCATCACTAGTTGAGAATCCTACTGACACACCTTTGTGGTCGGTCAAAGCATATATCATTGAAGATAAACCCTTTGAGTCACACTGGACCAAAGACAACACGTCGAGACGGCAGTCAACCCAGTCTTGTCTTCAGAAGGTCTACCTTCAGATGATATAGTCGCCAAAGAGAATGAGAACGAAACATTCAACTTCTCTTTGTAAACACAGACTTCAATGAACATGGGGGAAATATACCCGTTCCTTTACCGTAGGAAGAAATTTTGTCAGAGATGTATTCGGCCATTTGTTTGGTCCCACCTCCAAGTAACCTAGTCGTTTCCTTTGATTGGAATCTACTAAGTAGACCCTGTCTACCATCTAATATACCATTCTGAATCATAGTACAAGCTTACAGAATGGTCATGGTCGGTACTATGATAGATGCAGGGGATTCTATGAGTATCCTTTCCTCAACTGCTTGGAAAGAGCTTGGTTCACCATCGCTTCTGCTTGAGATGCGAAATCTAACAGGCTTCGACAAAGGAACCAGTCAACCGTTAGGGATACTTCCAAATTTTCCTATAACTTTGAGAAGGAAAACTATTTATCTGAATGTGATGGTAGTCCAAGGACCTTTAGATTACAATCTAATCCTTGGATGTGACTACATTTATAACATTGGAGCTATTATTTCCTCACTCTTTTGAGTGATGTGTTTTCTACATGAAGGCAGAGTGGTCTAGCTCATAGACCAACTTTCATTCCTCGGTTCACACATAGCTAATAGTCAAGTGCCATCCCTATCTGGTCTTTTTGCGCAAGGAATGTCTCATCAATCTCCAGTCCATCCACCTGATGAGTGCGAGTGATTTGGTTATTGTGACTGAAACCTAGGAGGCATGCGCCCTAGTTTTCTTCGGTAGGAAAAATCCAGTTATAAGGTAGGTTTCCACATAAAAATATGACTGTTCTGACAAACCCATCTATTTAGGAAAATGGGATTAGACTGGAATAATATTCCTCCATCAGAAGGTACGCCTTTCCTGACAGATCCAAGGAAGTGTTTTGTCTACAAATTGAATGGTAACCTGGAAACTCTACTTCGTTATACCTGGGGGCATGCAAACAATTTTGCATGCAAGTGAAAAGCGACCATTTATTTTCTTAGTTTGTAGGTTCTTAACCCTTTAAACTCATAGGACTGGTCGTTCCTAGCTTGCATAACGAAAGGCTTCGGAGCAAGGTTTCGAATGGGGCAAGCTCCCTAAAAATTGAACCTATTGATGAGAAATCCTTATTATACGATTGGCATGAGCAGTTTTACGCAAAGTTCAAGCTTGTTAAAAAATAAACCTAGCAATGAGCATATGTTCCACCAGAGTTTAAGCTCATTAAAAAATGAACCCACCTCCAGTAATAGCCATTATGATCGCATAATTATCAGCTTTTCAGCCTTGGTCATGTTCTTACCATCACCTCCACTCTTTTTTATCCGATCATACGCCTCCATTTGATTGTTTACCCATTTTGAGGAATAGCTGCGACGAGTGATCCTATTAGCCACCTTCTTTACACTGTCATGATTGAAAAGTTCCAAACCTTACCTGGAACTAGCTGCTATCCAAAATCATCACTCGCTCCTTAAAAACCGAGTCTCCTTTAAGCTCTTTTCATTTGACTCATAAAATATGAAAAGATTGCTGAGCAATTGGCCTCTTCAACTCGTTAAAGTAATTGGGAGTTCCATCCCTACTCTAGATTTTAATATTTTTGGACCTGATGGATTATTGCACAAAAAGATCGAGCGCTTGTCTTGTTCGACTCATTAAAACTATCGAAAAGTCATCCCTTTCATATTATTTTATACTTTTTTCGGACTTAAGGGATTATATTACAAAAAAGGATTACTGGAGTTTCCTTTCCGACTCTTTTCAGACTCTCTAAAATTGAAAAGGACCAAGTTTCCTTTGTCTTTAAACTCATTAAAACAATAGCAACAAACTTTTCCATGTAGACAAGAACGAGTTTCACTGTTGCTAGGCTCGTTAAAACATAGCGACAGGTTTGCCTGAAGGGAAAATTAGAGAACAAGCATATGTTATCCTCCTCAAGATTGACAAAAATAAAGAGGTACTAGTCAACAATGACTGGGGAAAAATTGGGAAGAAAACTTGAAGAAACTTTATCGGTAGCAATTCGCTCTTGAACATGACACTTTCACTCCATCACCATGATTGAGTCGAGTTGGGTTATTCCGTTCACCGGTCATATCACCATTGGTCCATCGTACCATCCATTTTTGCGGTTAATGCTACCAATCCATTTCAGTGTCACTGATATGTTCAAGAGAAGTTGCTCAGAGAATTCACCAACCAGCTTGTGTCTCATCCATTACAATACCTTCACCCTTCATTCTTTCATGACCGCCACACTGAACCTTGTATCATCAAATCATTTTCACCTCCACAAAATCATTTGCTTTTTTCCATGTCATACATGCGGGATTCATTAAGGCCCTCCTACGATGGGTCACTTCTTGTCGACATCAGCTCATTATCCAAGAAGTTGACTTAGGAACAACCCTTTCAGTACTTTGAAGCTTGCATGCCTCAATGGAAAGTTTCTCACTTCCGGTGACAAGTTTACATCAATGGCCTTCGACCGAAAGATTTTGCATGGTTTTCGACATCAAGTCCCATTTTCACACCACATGAACTGTACTGTAGTACCTTGAGGGTCATTATCATTATCAGTGATTCCTCTCGCACCTGTTAATAGCTTACATCATTGGCTAGTAATCAACCGATGTCTTTCCATGTTCGATTTCATAACATCTTTTCACATGGATCGACCTGTACTTTGGACGAAGATTGAATGAGTTTGAAGACACCGGATCTAGTTTCATCCATCCAGGATATGTTATATTCAGGAAAATAAAAACATCAAATGTACATCATTGCTGCACAGATAATCATCCAAGCCAAAGGATGATGGCTCTACCAGAGTCATCAATCTGCCACACAGAGGGTTGTCTATACTATGTACATGAAAATGAATTGATAAAGCTGAGCATGGGAATGCCCGCCTTAGCTAGATCATGAAAATATTATGAAGATAATGTATTGTATTGTATCTTATTACAGGTCACCTTCTAGTTCGAAAAACCTTGGATCCTCATGATAAAGCATTTCACCCGATATCAAAATATTTATGACCTCATGCTTTAGGGGTCAACTGTTATAGACATATTTGGGCACTACAAACCCAATCACATATCTCCATAAACTAAGGGCTTCTAAGTCCCTAAAAGTGTTGTTTCATACTCTAAAGAAACAAGGTCAGCTGATTACATCATCTCCCAAAAGTTCTCCATGAAAAACTGCTCAAAATTGGTCAAAACTAGACCATCTCACCTGCTCCATGGTAAAAGTGCGATGCATCCCACATAATGCACATGGGGGGTGCAATGCATACTGAAAATCCCTTCTATAGGGTACGATGGGCAAGAGTAGAAAAATGGCAGAGGCAGTTTGCAACGTGGATGATCATGGAATCTTCCAGAAACTTCTCCTGTGACCCTTGCCTCTCTAAATTCGCCCAGGGATGAGTAAGAGATCATGAAATCTCCAAGTGGAATTTAGAACTATCAGATAAATGACACTAATCAAAAACCCAGAAGTTGACTCACCCACCTGCAAATATTTATATATGGATCCCTCATCTTAAAGATCCAAACGCTGGAATTTTGCATCTTGTAAGGAAGTGTTGTTGGTTTCTTTTTGGAACATCATAGTGTTGGGTGATCTAGATTTTCATGAGGTGAAGAAGGGCTTTCATGTTGGGAGGATGGCATTGGGTTAGATCAATGGGTTGTAATCATCTCTTCTAATACTTCTATCAATAAAGCTATTTTAGTTTTCCTCCATATTCTTGTATGTCTTTGAATATTGAATTGATATATGCATTTGTATGGTCAATATGTATCTGATCCTATATTGTTTATGATTGTAGATCTCTATGCTTTGATGGTATTACATTGCTTTGACCCTGCAGGTGTTCTTTGAAGTGGGACAAGTGAGGAAGGAGCGGCAAATATCTGTCAAAGGGGAGAGTAAACAAGCAAGGAGCCAAGTGAAAGACTGAGGTTGGTACTCTCTGCTTCTCTCTCATCTATTTCTCATAAAGGAAAACACAAGTGACTTTAGTTTGTTTGTTTCTAAGATAAATACCCATCTTAGTGGGACTAGCAGCTCTGAATGGACACTAGTTTTCTTGATAACACAAACCAAACTCAAAACTAGTAGCTCTCAACTAAAGAACTAGCAGATCATATCGATGGTGAGTGACTTTATAGGATAAGGAGTCTCCATGAAATGAGGGAGACGGAGCTTATCCTTAAGGGAGGTTGCACAAGAGGCAGAACCACCATCCCAGAGGAGGAAAGTGACCCAAACTAACCTAACAACCAGCTCTAGAAACACCCAAAAGGCCGATTGTTTGAACAAATTCGCCAAATCTGGATCGTTGCGAGTCATGAACTAGGGCTTATTGACAACATCGCAAGGGAGCAATGTGTTTGGACTAATCATTGCAACAAGAATCTTGAAGACTTGCGTCGAGCCCTAAAATTCGACCATCACAGAAAATAGGTGTACACCTGTGACGACATTGCATTGATACAGTTCATGACAGGGAATTGTCGCAAATGTTGAGGGTTTACTAGCGACGATGCAGAAACATAGTCAAACAGGGTCAATCTTTAGCATTAGAGAGAACTTGCTTAATCTTCTTGCATGAGTGGGAAGATATGGACATGTTTATTTGATACATGACACGATAGAGGGACTGAGATGAGGATAGTGAAAAATTACTGTGTAATAGATGCCCCCTAAAGGATGAAGCTCGAGAGAGTGGGAGGGGTGAAATGCTTTACAAAACCATGACCGAACTGGAGCACCACCTTAAAGAACCTGCAGGTGCAAGTACAACTAATATCTCTGATAGTGAAAGGCATGTAGTCTAGGCAAGGTCGCAGCCATCCAAAAGACATATGAAGCTAGGTCTATGGTATGGACGCAGCCACCTAGTTGATAAGACCATATATAATGATAAAGGTATGGTCGCAGCCATCCATGAAGACTTAGGTATGGTCGCAACCATCCAATCAAAGAGTCATTTATGTAATCACAAACCAATCCATCTAGCCCAAACATATGTAAACTTAGTTCAAGGTCCTGAAACCCTAACCAATCTTAGTACAAATTCTAGCATGCGAACAAATGTGCCGAAGTCAAGCATGATAGAAAGTCGCTTAATTATAGGTCAATAATGAAAACCGTTAACAAGCATGAGAGAAACCACCAATAATTCCAATGGCTCTCAAGGTACTTCCAGTACAATCCATTAAGTATGAAAAATGGGCTGAAGTCGAACACTTGTGGAATCACCCAACCAAAGACCAATGATGAAATTCTATCGTCAGGTGCGAAGAACATACCACTGAGGCATGCAAGCTCCAAGGTACCGAAAGGGATCTCTAGATCATCCTCCTGGATAATGAGCTGGTGTCGAAAATGTAGAAATTTTGAATAATAAACACATATTCAATGGAGATTATCCTGATCATGTACTATTGCGGAATACATACACAATACATAAGCTCCTCTATGTTGATCATCAATATAGCAGCTTCAATAACAATAAAACATCAAGAGCATGCACACATTAACACAGTATGTAACCCGGGGAAAGCTTACAGCTGAAAACCCCACACTATTTGTATATTAATGATTGAGAACCTGTAACATTACAATAGTCAATAATTCTCACAAGTATCCAGCACTATCTCCACCTATTACACACAATACAGCTCAGATATGATCTCCAAATCTATTCCACTACTTGCCTACCTCCACTGCTCAATACCTGCTCAAGAATGGATGAGAATGGTTGAACCAAACTCATATTTACCTCAAAAGAATCACTCACACTGGGAATCACGTGAGAAGAGGCTATAATCACTTGGTATGGCCCAATTCTCATTGCATGAACTCAACCCATGATTGTGCAAATCCTCATGCACAACTATAGTCACAACGATAGCAATATGATCCTCTAACACCTTCCCCTGCTGAAATGAACATGCACTGACATGCAACTGAGTTAACTGATGTATTCTTTGGTTGCATTATGAGTTAATAATTAGTTTAACAACTCATCATTAGTCTATTTGCAGTTAGACTAATTAAAACTAGTTTAACCAAGTCAAACTGAACACAACTCCATCAACTCCACAGTCAACTCCACCAAACTCAACTGATAGAGTTCTAATTGAAGTCATGCATGCAACAACTCAACTGACCCACAAAGAAAGCGTATTTCATTCTGAAAACTACATGTGCCACATCTGTAGCTCAAACTAAAGTGCTCCAAGAGAAAAAGATAAAGTTTATAGTCTAAACATTATTATAAGCTAATAATATTTGACTGCTCTATAATTAGACTTGGCAGTGTCACCACTGTTGTCTAAAAATAGAAGTCCATCTATTTTTGCCAACTTGACCAATCATCCATAAACAACATCCTGCAACTCATAGACATGATCCATATGTCTAAAAATAGACTTTGCACCATAATTTGCCTACGGGCCCACTTAGTGCGACTCTTTTCACTAAGCTCCATCATCTTGTTGCAATCTCAACACTCCCTTTCGACAAGATATGGATTATCAGCAACCCCTATCCTGCCTCGGTGGTACTCGAATTTGCTCCTGGTGAGAGCCTTCGTCAGAATATCAGCATCCTGATCCTCCGTTGGAATGTAAGAAAGTAACATGATCCTCCGCTGCACACAATCTCTGATATGATGGTACCTGATGTCAATATGTTTAGATCTATCATGAAATACAGGATTAGCCGAGAGTTTAATGCAACTCTGGTTATCACAGTAAATCAAAGTAGGATCCAAATGAGAACCAAACAAACCAACTAGGATCTTCCTCATCCATATAGCCTCGCATGCAGCCAAACTTGCTGCCATATACTCGGCCTCCGCTGAAATGAGTGCCACGGATCTCTGTTTCCTGCTGTACCAAGAAACTGCTGTCGATCCAATACTGAAGACCCCTCTTGATGTGCTCTTTCGTGTCCATTTGGGCCTCCCTGCCCAATCTGCATCCGTGGAAGCCACAGGAGCTTCACCTCATCCTCCTGTCTGCTACCACAAACCATATCCGATGTCCTCTCAAGTAGCGCAATACATGCTTGCCCGCCTTCCAGAAGAGCTTGGTAGGCTTAACCATAGCTTGTGAAAGGTGGTTAACTGCATAGCATATATCAGGTCGTGTATTGACCAAATACATCAGCGACCCCACCAACTGTCGATAAACAGTGGCATCCACTTCTTCTCCCGAAGTTGCATCCTCCTTCCTCCAACCTCCAGGAAGAGGAGTATCAACAGGCTTGCAGCCATGCATGTTGAACTTCTCCAGTATCTCCCGAGCATACTTGCCCTGAGAAACAAACAGTCCACCACTGCGTTGCCATATTTCCAATCCTAGGAAATAGTGAAGGAGGCCCAAGTCCTTCATCTCAAACTCTGTAGCAAGATCCTTCTTGCATGACATTATCAACAGCTCATCACCCGTTAGAATCAAATCATCAACATACAGTATAATGATAAGCAACTTACCCTCCACCACAATCTGGTATAGGTTAGGGTCCACCTCGCTCTTGGAGAATCCAAGTCCTATGAAATAGTTGTCTATTCGTGTGTACCAAGCACGTGGTGCTTGCTTCAACCCATACAACGCTCTCTTGATCCTGCACA
>APFE031403505.1:4944-17416 GCA_000404065.3 Pinus taeda
GTTCTTTTGAATGACTCCAATATTCAGTAACTGGTGATTTAAATAACAAAGAAGGTTATTCACACAGATATGTAGGTGATCCAAATTCCATGACTTTCCCTACATCCAATACAAGAACCTTATTGCAACCCATTTTGCTTGGTATTTTAGGTGCAATACTTATAAATGTACAATGTGAAAACAACAAATTCTCTTGTTCATTGACTATAATACATGCTAAAATTGGATTCTTGTATGTTTTTGGTACAGGTTTATGATTCTTTTGAATGAATCCAATATCTGGTAACTGGTGATTTAAATAACAAAGTCACACAAATATATAGGTGATCCAAATTCCATGACTTTCCTTGCATCCAAGACAATAGCGTTGTCGTAATCCATTATGCTTGGTATTTTATGTGCAACACTTATAAATGTACAATCTACAAACTCAGCCTTAGTTGTATTCTGCAACATTATATGCTCATCAAGAATGAGGATTTGACATCATCTTCAAAGAACTCGACCAAAACAAATATGCTGCTTTTGTCCCATGCTTCAATTCTCTCCCTTTTAGGAAACAAGGTTATTGATCTTTTCTTCGAGAATCACATCAGCTAGAAGGCATTTCTCCAATGACACTCCCATATCTCTTGATCTCTATGTAGATGAAGTGGATCCAAGTTATCTATGATTGTTCCTTCAAAAAAGAGTTAGAACTAGCATAGGTAATTGTCAATAACCGATATTTATATTTGGAAATTACTGAGAGGGGGGGTGAATGAGTAATTTTAAACTTCATTTTTTTTTGCTCAACTTAAATTTCTTATTATGTGGCTAATGACTTACGTATATGCTAAATTATTAATGGTTTCCTTTTGCATTTACCAGAGAGAGATATTTGCATATATACTTATTCATAATTCAAGATAATTCACACAATATTCAAGAAACAACACATGAAGACACCAGATATAAGTGGAAACCCATAAGGAAGAAAAAAATGAATTTTTGGTTGAAAGTGAAGTGAATGCAAGCTCCTACTTCCCAATTACATCAGATTTTTTTAGGCTTCAAACTACAAGAGGCTCTTACCTTAAGGAAGCTCCAACTCCCACAATGTTTTCTGTAGGCTACAACCTATTCTTTATCAAGATACAACTTAAAAGGATACTGCAATCTCCCAATCACAATACACAGTTTAGTGTTCTGGTTACCTAATATTAATTTTTCTCCCAAGTTTGTTTCTAATCTTCTCTGCTTCTCTTCTTCAATTATGTTCCTCTTCTGCTGCTTCTCATGAACTCTCTCATACAAACTTTTTAACACCAAAAAGTCATTATCTCATTTGACAATGTATCTTTTATAAGCATAGATTATTGATCGTTTGTATTCTATGTAGGAATATGAAATGAGTTGCATCTTGGTCTTCTAAGGTTGTTCACAATCTACCTCTTCATTTTCAAATCTGAAAATCAGAAATTTGTAAAGAAAAATAGAGCTGAAATAATATAGCCCAACAATGGTGATTACAAGAGACAAAGCAGATCTGTATTAGCTACATTTTCCAAACTTGTACCATACTTTTTTATGTTTAATGAAAGAATATATTTTCTAGTTTGTGTCTCAACATATTATGTTCCTTTTTTACATCAAGATAACCAATCAACATATTAATTTAACAATTTTTAGGCTTCACATTAATTATCATAGCCTTTGCACTTCACGTCACTTTTAGCTTTTGTAGTTCAAGCAACCTTGAAATAATATCCATCTAGCACTCAACATAAATCGTCCTTAACACACTATCGTCAACATGACCAGTTAACCTCAATGCCAACATTAGCAACAATAACTTCATCCATTAAGAAAAATACCCCAAAATTCTATCATTGGTCATTATCCTGTTTCATTCACAAACATTGATTGGTCATAGGCATTTATAGTGAGAAGGTAATATGTTCGACCCCGCAAACAAGTAAATAATGGTTCCTCTTAACATAATGCAAATTGAGTATCTTGTTCAGTTCAGCGACATCCTTGCAATTATTCATAGAGATGTCAAGTTTTCCAATATCTTGTTGGATCAATTTTATGAGGCCAAGATTGCTGATTTTCATGTTGCAAAAGTTATTCAAGCTTGAAATAGGGGAGGGGATTCAAACACATTTTTTGCAGGCACTCACAATTACATTGCTCCTCGTAAGTTTCTTTACTATTTTTTTGGCACATGTATTCCATTTTATTTCTTGATGTTTACATGCAAATATTTTTGCTCTCAACTGGTACTTTTTTAACAAGTTTTACAGTCCTTGATCTTCAAATTCATTAGCATGCATTCCGCTAATATTTATTGCAACCTTGAATTGTGGCATATTTATATATATTTTTAGGATACGTGTACTCCTTGAAGGTTACCAAAAAAAGCGAACAATTTTGATGTGGTTGCATTGGAGCTTATTATTGGTAGGTGACCCATTGAACCAAAAACTCTTATCCTGTTTCATTCACGTATGTTGATTGGCCAGAGGAATTTATTGGAGGAAGGTCATACTTTCGATCTCATAGAAAATTAAAGAATGGTTCCTCTTAACATGATGTAAATTGAGTATCCCATTCAGTTCAGGGACACCCCTACAATTAGAGAAGAGAAATGGAGGAAAAGGGCAAACAAAAGTTATACAGAAGTCTCCTATTTGGGTACATATAGTTGCAGTGTTGTTGACTTTTTTTGGTTTCTAGATTGATCCACGAACTCCTTTTCTGTTGCATCACATAGACAAGAACACCCACTTAGGCAGTTATAGCTTTCTTTATCTTTCAAGGTTTGTGCACATCCATTGAAGCTAGTATCAAAAGAAGTTTCTTGTCTCCTGATTTCAAAATTCAAAATGGATTGATCTTTCATACCACACAGAAATGTAATCATGAATTTATACGAATTATACTGATTTATGAAGAAACCATGAAAACTTCGTAATTTCATTTAAAACAACATAAGAAATGATATAAGTATGAATGCAAATTTTGAATTTCAATTCACATCATGTGCTACTAGTTTGTTTCTACTATTGTTTATCAAAGTTCTGGTGCTTTTCTAGGGCTTTCTTAGCATATGGTTAGGCAAGCAAACTATGAATAGGGATATTAGAGAGGAAACTAGCTGGAGATTCTTACATTTTGATCTAGTAGAGATTGACACTAACATTAGAAGAGGTAAAGCCAAGGAAGGATGTATAGGCTTCCCCAAAGCATGGAAACATCAAAAGGGAGATATTTTCTTCCATTGCTGCAACAATTATCGCATCGCTCAAAAGGACGAGAACATTTTTTGTCAAAAGTGTTCATTGTTCCTGTGATTCCTAGTGCTTCTCTGAAAAGATCTCTCCAAGGACTCAATACTGAGGTGGTGAGGCTATGAATTACAGTGAACATTTCAATGATTTTCTAAATATATACAACTTATCAATTGTTTTTTGACGCTCTTCTTATTTGTTGTGTTGCTATTAAGTACTTCAGCTAGGGCATTGCCATGGAAACAACTCAGGTTCAACAGGTTCAAAGAGATTTTGTATGAGCAGTCTTAAAGTAAGCTAATACAATAGAAAATAGTCTTCATTTTCAGAGAATTGGTTATAATTCAACTAAATTTTTAGGCAAGGTTAGAATTGAATCATTTCATCATGATTCAAGTCTCAGGTTAGAACTACCCAAAATTTACCACATTCTGAGTTGACCTACATTCTCAGAAATGGATCAAATTTCAACTTTCTTGAATCACATAATTTTGGTAGGGGACAGAAGATTGTTACCTGGTAATTTATATCTTTAAATATTAAGTAATGATGTTCTTCCTCCAAAAAATGTGTGGGAGGGGAGAAAAGATGCCATTTTTTTCAGTGTGACAGTGTTACAGTCATGCTTGATTTCTTTTCAAAGAAAATAAAAAAGGGTTACTATTTGTGATCAATAAATTTATGTATAAGTTGAGTAATTATTTCTATATTTGGATCACGATAGTTTTCAAATTTTGTTAGAGAAATAAAAAATGCATGCATGCAATGACATGCTTATAAATTTGGTTTGGGCTACCACATTGTTTGACATACCAAAAACTCCTTACATTCATTAGCATTTCAACTCGAACCCCTGCCTCCCCTCCCCCAATAGTGTTCATGTTTTGTCTTCCGAGCCACCAAAATTTGAGTAAATTTGTATCAGGGAACTATCGCTGAATATGTTCTTCTAAAATATACATTAGTTAATATTAGGTATATAGTTTCAATACTGTACCAATGTTTTTGGCACACACTCATATCATGTTTCTCATCCAGAAATCTTCAAAAGTAAACATAATTCATCTTCATATTAATTTTATTTAGGAATTCCGTGAGTATAAAATTTCACTTAAATCTTCATCTATGATAACTTGCATGGGAAAGCAAATTAAGAAAAACTCATCAGTTAGCTCCCTAGAGGTAGATCATTTTACAAGTTTGTGATATGTAAAGTTATGTCAATAATTAAGGTTCATGTTCAATTTCCTCTCACTTTCAAGCCATGTGTCATCCTAAGGAGTGGAGTAGATACACCTAGGGCCATGTGTGCCATCTTAAATGGAAGATGTAGTATACCTAGGGGTGGAGTGGATAATGGCAAGGTGGATACACCTAGGAGTGGGGTGGATATACCTAGTGGCTATGTACCATCCTAAGGGGCAAGATGAATACACCTCGGAGTTATAGTAGTAGAGCCCAAAGATTATAGTAACATAGCACTTTATATTTCCTTAAAAATACTTATACGATCTTCTAACTCTTCCCTCTCATGAGCAAACTGTCTCACTGATTTTTGATGATTCTCCTCAACTGCATTTGGGTGACCAAAACATTGATGTTATAGACATATATCCAACCATAGATGACTAGACGGTCTCTGTGGTTCACTTTCCCCAATCATTGTATTACCACCTATCCTTGCAACCTTGGTATCATCCCCAAATGACAATTTCCAATAACTTGATCACTCTTGTACATCATCTCGTATACTTGTTTATAGGGATTTTTCCCTTATACAATAAAGCTTTCTCCTTACAAAGATTAGTGGGCATATTTGATATGTTTTAACAAATGAGAAGGAAAATTTGCTCTAGTGGTTTTAACAGATTCTAGAAAGGAAGACAATGCCCAAAGTGAATGATATCCAGAATACAACCTTAGGCAAAACGGTGTGTTTTCTCTTAAAAATGTTGTGACATTATTTGCATTAGTAAAAGTTGTTACACCCACAATTCCTAATAAGGTCTTTACATATAGATTAATTTTGAAGCAAGTGTCTGAGAATGATAGAATTCTTGAAAATAATTGTTTTCATACAATATTTCAAAAGAGTTAATGCGAATATCAAACCAAAACATACAAATAGAAAATAGAAAAAGCATTACATGTACAATACTGCTATTTCCAAGAAGGAGAAATAATAAACATGACACTGGATGTGCTAACTGCATTTCAGATATCTCTCAATATTGTGAAGGAATGGGTTTGCGAAGAAGTAAATACAAAAAAGGCACATGTATTATTTCATACCTATGCTTACAAACTTTGATTTATCTATCAGGATTTAGCTCAAGCATTTCATAATCCCTTTAGAAACACCAAATATACATCAACACAGGAATTAGTGTGAAGGAATGTTTAGGATATGCTATGTTTATTATACTGTGCTTGCAATTACAACTAGAATAGGCACCTAACACACGACTGGTGAATGATGATAGGTATCGACACCAGAAGTTGAATCAATTCTATTTGGGGAATGGATGGTGAAGCCTCTGGGCATGGATTTGATCAACTGATTGGTCAAGCTTGACCACATCCTTGCGCTTTGGGACAACCATACTATGGCTGAAATAGTTAGCATTTCCTTCTGTCTCTCACTGGAATAGTTGGCACTTCAGCTTGAGAACACATTCGTGGAAGGACTAGCAGGGTAATAGTTAACAATCAGATGAGTTCATTGTTGAACATTGAGGATTCAAAATTAAGACAAAGATTGGATGTATTTGCACTCTTTAATCATGTGCCCTCCATCCAATTCCAAAATAAGAACACCTATCAGTGTAACAAGCCTTTGACTCCTTCCCATCCCATACTCCCTTTCTATGCAAGGAATCTTTGTTAATTATACCAGTATAAACAAGCTAAAATGAGGTCATAGTGTTAAGAGAATAACTTCCTATGCATAACTTGAAACTTCAATTTCCTTATAGTTTTAGAAACTACGACCTAGCCCTCAAAAATTCTAGACTATGTTTACACTTTGAATCAATTTTTTCCTCAAATTTCCTCACTACTGGCCTCAATTTTAAAAAGGTTTTATTGTCTAAATTTGCATAAATTTGTATTTCTTTCAACTTTCAAGCACAAGAAGAAAAGGAACCACAAATGCACCACTCCTGCCAGAATCCACATGATCGAAATCTTTGATGAACCATATGATACAAAAGAAGATGATCCGGGGAACCAATGGACTATCTGGAAGCGAAAGCTGTTGAAAATGTAGAAGAAACAGCTAACCTATAATTTCTTTGCAAGCCATGTTGGGTGTCACCCAACATGAATTGGTTAGAGTTGAATGCAGAATAAACAAAAGAACCCGTGTTTCCTTTATTGATATTGGAAGTACTCACAACTTCCTTAATGGGAAGATGGTATCAAGAACATTAGAAAAATATTCCCTTTGGGCAAGTTCCAGTTTTTGTTGCCAACAAGTCTACCATGGCATGTAAAGGAAGGCTTAATGGTCTAAAGGTACTTTGGACAACCACGAGGTGACTTCTAAATTTTATGTGGTTGCACTGGCAGGTGCTTATGTGGCTGCGTGTGCTCAATGGTTGAAGACTTCAGGAGTTTATGTCACAAACATGTCTAAGATGTAAATGAAATTTGGAGTGGAGCATCAGTGGATCACTAGATTAGGAATGCATCTAGGTCCCAATAAATTATAAATTCCCATAAAATGAGTAGAATGCTTGAATAATCCAAAACTCAATTATATTTTATCAAAGGCTTGTATGTAAAGCTTAATATGTTGAACTGAGAGACAAAGGGAGCTACAAAAATTGATTAATTCTTTTTTAAATGTATTTCAAAATGTACCTAATGGACTATCATCTAAAAGAAAGCAAAAACTTATTATTGCTTTTATCTTCCATGTTACTTTTTCCTATGCTTTGACCTTATTGTGTTTCTTGGGTTTCCTTTATAAAACATAAAGGAATCCTTACTTTTATAAAAATAAAAATATATAATAAAGAATATCTATACAAATTCACTTAGCAGAATGTGATAAAGTAGTGCCATCTGACAAGTTGTCTAGAATCTTTGCTGGCCATTCTTAAGACACATTCATTGGGTTTTACCATTGAATTTAAAAGAAATAAAAAAAAATAGGTAAAGAATATTGAAAACATTAAACAATCGTATAAAATAATTTTTGGTTATCCGGTTTTTTATATGTGGCGGGGGCTGACCATCATTTTTCAAGGTTGGGATGAAATTGAAAATCTCCATCATGTAAAGATGTAGTTTTCAATTATGGATGACGTCTAATTTGTTTAATGTATTTTAAATTAATAATTTGTATATTAGTTTTCGATTATATTTAACTACTAATTTATTAGTGGAGATATCGTTTAAATTTTTATTAATATTCTTATATATAGAAAATTAAAATTGTATATCAAAAAAAATTTCTTTTTATAATTACAAACAATTTAAATAATAAAAATTTTAAGAGTATTCTTTTTAAATTAAATTGTGGAGAACTATTAAATTATGATATTTGGTTATATATAAGTTCTGAATATTATATATATTATTTTATTTATTTTTGATTTAAGATTTTATTCTTATGCTCAAAAAACTTGGAGGGAAGTCTCCCGAGCTCACTATAATTTTGACATTGTAAAAGGCTAGGAAGGTCAATGTTGTAACAAAGATTGTAAATTTGAGATCTAATGTGGTTGTACGCGGGGCACTCTAAGAGGAAGTGGTTTTCATCCTCCTTGTTCCTATTCTCACATATATGGCAGATCCTTTTCATCCATGGCTTTCATCCATGGCTTTTTAAGCACTGCTGGGCACTCTAAGAGGAAGTGGTTTTCATCCTCCATGTTCCTATTCTCACATATATGGCAGATCCTTTCCATCCATGGCGTTTTAAGCACTGCCCAACGACCTGTTTCACTATGGAGCTCATGAGAATTCGTTTTAATCTTTGCTATATTAATTTTCTTCTTTGAGCTAGTTAAAATAGATACTTTTCATCTTCTAGGATGGGTTTGTTGACCTTCTTATAATAACCTCCGATGTTTGGTCTCCGAAAAAGTTAACCATCACCACCACCACCCTATCACCACCACCACCATTATCATCATCATCATACAATTTTTTATATATTTTATAATGGGGATTTATTTATTTTATTTATTATTTATTTTGGAATAGGTTTTTCAATTTATACAACAGCTTGCATTATAATTTTAATTTATTCGTAAACCCTTGTTTAAAATTAAATCACTACTCCGCCTTAAATTAAAAGATGATGTTCAAGAAATCCGCTCAGTGGTTTCAAGAAAGAAAGAAAAACCACCCTTTGGTAACAGTGACGACTTCTTTGGCACGGGACCACAACACAAAATTCTTAGAAAAGAGAATATAGAGCACAATCCAAAATTCTTATAGAATATAATATAGTGCAGTAACCTGTGGTAAGAAGGACCTACCAAGCCATTGCAATATGAGCAATGGGAGAATCAGAACCTGGAGATAGAAGGACAAATCCAATTCCTGTGGTTTCCAAGGTTTCGTTGTTATGGAAGATAAGCTTCAAAGTTCCCTCCTCCAAAATGCAAACGATACAGATGATTCCTCGGTGGATTTTGCCGGCCGGTTTTGGGCGGAGTCGAAATGCTTATGGAGGATTGCCGCGGGGGTTTTCGGTGGGACGTTAGCAACTATGGGTTCAGCTGTCATCACCCAGGCATTTGTGGGACGCATCGGTAGCTTAGAACTGGCGGCTTTTTCTTTAGTCGTGGGCCTTCTTTTTCCTTCGATTGCCGTATTCTTGGTGAGTATTATCATTCAAATGGCTTGAATCATAATTTGGATGTACAAGTTTTAATTGCCGTATTTTGGGGAAAAACAACTAAAATAAACAACTCAACCTCAGGTAAAGGAAACTTAGAACTGGCTGCCTTTTCTCTAGCCGCGGGCATTTTTATTCCTTCGATTTCCGTAATCAACTTAACCTCAGATTAAGGAAACTTAGAACTGGCTGTCTTTTCTCAAGCCGCCTGCCTTTTTATTGCTTCGATTTCAGTAATCTTGGTGAGAATTATCCTTCAAATAGCTTGAATCGTACTTTTGATGCACAAGTTTTAGTTGCTGTATTTTGGGGAAAAATAAATAAATAAACGAGGTTAAGTAGATAAGTGATCGCTTTGAGATTTTTCTGTATATAAATCTTAAAACTAGAATGAGAACACTTCCAGTTTTCTATCTTGAGTTTTCAGAATTTTTTTTGCAAATTTCAGTTAGTTTAATTATAATTTTAAATTTTAAATTTAACTGAAACTCTTGAAGATGAGAAACTTCCAGTCTTTTATCTTGAGTTTTGAGATTTTTTTCTGCAAATTTCAGTTCATGTAACTATAATATTAAATTTAATTCATAAACACATGCAGATGCATCTTAATTTGGATTTATAAAATATCACAGAGATCTAATTCCAAACCTTTCTTGTAAGTTATTAATATTAAAAACAAAATTGCATTTAATTAAATTTTGTTCTTCATTTTTTTTAAGAAATATTGAATTAATATGGATTTATAATATTATTTAAATTTGATTATAAATTTCAAATATTCTGAAAATTAATAGATATGAACAAAGTCAAAAAATTGATTTTACTCATACTTTTTAACTTGACTCAGTTAGATTTTAATAGAAATAAAATTGGTGTGAGATCCTTTGTTTGAGGTGTATATACTCTAACTCTTTCTGAATTTAACTTGTAATCTAACCAGAAAACACATGTTTTTACTAAATAAGCTCACTCAAATTGTACTCTATAATATAAAGGTAAAGTAACACCAAACATCAAACTGATGTATGAAACTTCTGCCTAAAATTTTGATTGCTAAATTTTATAAAATTGTACATACTTTATCATATGACCTCTTTAAAAAAATACATACTTTAAACGATTAAGTTAACCCACTTAAACAATATCTACCATACTAAAATGTTAAAAACTACTCTCAAAACCATTACAAAAATAAATAAGAAAATAACAACAAATAAATTAAACATAACAAAAAAAATTCTTTAACCAGCCAAACACTCTTTACAGCTTAAAAATATTCGAGGCATATATTAAGAAAATAACAACAAAAAAATTAAACATAACAAAAAAATTTCTTTAACCAGCCAAACACTCTTTACAGGTTAAAAATATTCGAGGCATATATTATTAGGGGAGAGATAGAAACTTCACATCATCTCAGATTTTGATAATAGCAGCCAGGGATATACACTTTTTTAATCTCTATTCTGCCTGCGTCCTGTTATGACAGCAGACTTCTTTCAACTCGTGCTGTATTTCATTAGCCACCCCCTCTATTCTTTTAACTAGTGCTGTATTTCAAATAAGTCCTTATTACTCCATAATCAATTTATGGAGTTGCTCTGTAATTGACTAACTACAATGTGAACTGTTGAGTGACATGATCTATTTCAAATAAGTCCTTATTACTCCATAACCAATTTATGGAGTTGCTCTGTAATTGATTAACTACAATGTATGGAGTTGCTCTGTAATTGATTAACTACAATGTGAACTGTTGAGTGACATGGTCTATTTCAAATAAGTCCTTATTACTCCATAACCAATTTATGGAGTTGCTCTGTAATTGATTAACTACAATGTGCACTGTTGAGTGACATGGTCTATTTCAAATAAGTCCTTATTACTCCATAAGCAATTTATGGAGTTGCTCTGTAATTGATTAACTACAATGTGCACTGTTGAGTGATATGGTCGATATTTGTTCCATAACCAATTTATGGAGTTGCTCTGTAATGGATTAACTACAATGTGAGCAGTTGAGTGATATGGTCGATATTTGTTCATAAATTTAGTATATTTAAAAAAAAAAAATATAAATAAAATTGAAATATAGAAATTTCCAAACATCTCAGAAATAAGATGTACTGTAAACTTTTTCAATGTAACAAATATTTTTTTTATGCAATATATTTAAAGCCTTTTAAGTATTTCGACAGGTTATATAATTATTTTCAAATTTTCAGTGAATTTTTTAAAGTGAATTTCTTTTCAATGAAATCCTATTTCCAATTCAAAGTTATATACGATACCTAAGATTTACTTATATCTGCGAAATCACGATCAACATCTCCCTGCCCAGTGATTCAAACACATCTAACCTGTTTTGGTTAAGACGGCCTTGTAATTCTTATACATCTAATTTGGCTGAACAGATTGGAATGGCAAATGCACTTGAGACTCTATGTGCGCAGGCTTTTGGCGCAAAGAAAGACAGCATGCTTGGAATATATCTGCAGCGCTCTTGGATTGTAATAGCTGGACTTGCAGCGCTTCTTTTTCCCTTCTTTATGTTTGCCGCCCCTATTTTCAGGTTTCTAGGGCATCCTGAAAATATCGCTGACTTATCAGGGAGAACAGCGCGGTGGTGCATTCCACTATATCTTTCATTGCCTTTCAGTTGTACGATGGGGGGATATTTAAGTTCGCAATCAAAGAATATGATCGTCGCAGGGTCAGCTGCATTTGGAACAGTAACCACTGCTCTCTTAAATTGGATATTGGTCTTGAATTCTAATATGGGCCTCTGGGGTGCGCTTGTTTCATTAAACATTGGGTCTTGGGTGTCTACGATTTTCAGTTTCCTCTATGTTATCCGTGGCGGGTGTCCCTTTACATGGACTGGATTTTCCATGGAAGCTTTTGACGAACTCTGGCCATTTTTAAAGCTTTCTCTGGCATCTGGTGCTCTGTCATGGTTAGTTTAATTTCAGCAAATTCTCAAGAAATTAAATATCCATACGTTTTTATAGATGTGTACAAATTGCAAAACATGTGGGGGTTAAGCCAATAGCTCACAATTTCTAATACTTTGCCTTGTCAACAGTTTGGACTTTTTATATTACAGGATTTTGGTTTTGATGACCGGACAAGTGAAAGACACTGAAATTATGCTTGATTCTCTCTCTATTTGGTAAGAAAATGGACTTTACCTGATTTAACCGTAAAAAAAAATAAAATTATGCTTGATTTCCTCTCTGTTTGGTAAGAAAATGGAAGTTACTTGATTTAAGTGAAGGACTTGACAAACTAATTCATTTTAATATATTCAATATTTAAAAAATAAATTAATAAATATAAATTT
>APFE031403507.1:0-23745 GCA_000404065.3 Pinus taeda
CATGGCAGCCACTCATGCAAGCAAGGAAGCAGTTTGGTTGCAGAGATTGTGTTCAAGTATGGGGTTAGTACAGGGAGCTGTAAAGATAGACTGTGACAACCAAAGTGCAATTTTCTTGGCAAAGAACCCTACTTATCATCAAAGACAAAGCACATTGATGTTCAGTATCACTTTGTGAGGGATATGATAGAAGACAAAAAGGTGTTGCTGGTAAAGGTGGACACTTTGAAGAATACTGCAGATGCATTGACAAAATCTGTGAGCTCTGAGAAGTTCTCTTGGTGTAGAGAAACAATGGGCGTTTCAGGGTTGGAAAAAATGACTAAGCTCTCCTGTGGCCCCCTGTGGAAAGAAAACAACAAGTGGGAGATTGTTGGGTTGTGTTATATTCTTTCCACATAGTTAATAGGGGGTTTGAAGGGTACCCGTAACCCCACTTTATGGGGTCCAAGGCAGCGCCCCGGAAAATTTTCTTTTGGACCCTATGTTAGGTTGGGCGGACCCACCTATGGTTTTGTGCATGATTTTCGCACATGTTTTTTGGACGCGATGGTTTTCGGTCCATGGTATTGGATCGATGGTTTTTTGGTCCATGGTATTGGACGTGATGGTTTTTCAGTCCATGGTATTGGATGCTTCGGCATGTATAAATATGTATTGTAACATTGAAAGGAAAATAATGAAAAATCAAGCTAGTAGTCTCGGTTTTGAGATCCAGTGGGAAAATCTCTGTGTATATGTGTTATGCTCTCGCATTTTTATTTTTCCTGCGATTTAGAATACGTATGCAGGTAATTTCTGTACGGGGTTAAAACCTACAGGTTTGAGTTACTAGTCCTGGAAGCCTTGGTTGGAAAAATGCTCTGCAAGCCCTTGGTGGGTTGAGTTACTAGTCCTTGAAGCCCTAGTTGGACAAACGCTCTAGAAGTCGGGCGACAATTGTGGGTTGAGTTACTATTCCTAGAAGCCTTGGTTGGAACAAATGCTCTAGAGCCTTGGAAGGCTTAGGTAGAGACTAATTTGATGATGGTTTTGTGATGTCCGACCGTGAGGTAGAATCATTGTTTGATGGGTTGAGGTAGTTTGGCCTCTAGAAGCCCTGGATGGCTTTAATTGATGTTTTTTAAGAGATCTCACATTCATGCTTGGAATATGGCATGGGGGTGACTGGGTGAAGAGAGATTTAGCTCAGTCATGTCTATAGCCGGGTGGTTCATGGAAGTCCCACCACTAGTTGGCGTTTGCATCATTGATATGAGGTTATTTCTTCTTGTTATTTCCTGAGTATTATACTAGTTTACATGTGGATTATGTGGTTTTTGTTTCCTTGGTATTTATGTTGTTATTATGATGGTTATGTACATGTATTATGACAGTGGCTATGTATGCCTTTCATCATGTTTTTACTTGTAAATGAATGAACAATGTATCTATGGCCTAATGGATGAAACTATAGCTAATGCATGAGGCATCAATGCTTCTTAGCTATTCTCATATGAGTATGAAACCCCTATGCTCGGATATGTTGTTTAAACCTGTAGATTACATATTTGATGAAATGTTTGTCATGGCTAGTAGGGGTCCAGTCAAGCCCTTGTTCAAATATTTTCATGTGTACCAATGTTCTGCTATCATCTTTTAGTTATAGAAGTTTCATTTAGTTCAGGGCAGTGACCTGGGCTCTGGGACTCAAAAAGTAGCTCAAATCCTGGAGACACAGGCACAAAACTAGGTAGAAAAGTCCTTGGACGCATGCATACCTATGTTGTGGGAGAGTCCAAAGCCTCCTAGACGCATGCATGCCCATATCAAGGGAGCGTATAAGAGTTTAATACTAAAAAACTCATTGGAACCCCAGGGGTTTGTTACTTAAGAGGTTGAGATGGTTCCTGGGAGTCTAGTTGCTGATGTGGAAGGTATGTATGGTGTGTTTCTGTTGGTTCCACTTCCTTAAGGTGACTTAGGAGGTTGAATAATAGCATAGTAACTTCTCGTCACATGTTTACCCCAGTTGGTTGGTTACTTGGGTAGATGTGGGAGGAGGGTGTTATAAGTCTATCCAACTATCCTCTAATACATATTTATATTGGTGAAATTCTCTTTATATCGTAATAACAAAAATGTGTGTTTTTAATCCTTAACACACTCAAAATTATAATCAATAAATACTCTCTCATTTTTGTTAAGATTATAATGTGATTATTAACATTGGGACGATACAAACCACAATCTTATAGGTCTTGTTCACCTCTCAGCAGATTACTAAACATTAAACACATTGGACCTAATGCATATATGTAGCTTGGATTATTTTATGATGGATCGTATTAAAAGGTCTTGCTTTTCACATCTCGAATTTAATGTGGTATATATATAAACATATGTTTTATGTTACTCTTAGTTTTTTACTTTGATATGGTATACATTATTAATAGTAATGTCTCCATATTGTTCTATAACTTGCCACAAATGTTCCAACATAAGTGCCATTTTTTTACTACCTCCACGAATTCTCCTTTGTCCTAACCAAATCGATGACTGCGATGTTACCTTCTTGCATCAACGATGATGAGATAGGTTAGCATTTTATCCGAGTTAATGACTACCTAATTGTTTTTGTTCATCTGTTCATTCCTTTGTTTCTGTCCAAAGAATTTGTTGCTCTGCAACTAGCTATCAAAGGTTTTTTTTCTTTATTTTATCAGTAATGCCAACAACAATGTATCAGAGGGAACTGAGGTTTTAAATCCTTGAGGTTTTTACCCTTCCCTTATCAACCAGATTATCCATTGGTTGAACTTCCAGTGGCTCCCACGAAGGTAGATAAGTTTTACATCATTTCTCTTACTTATATCAAATGCTTCTTACTTTTCAAGGTTAGAGATTGGATTTATTAAAAACTGATGTACTTTGTTTTCATTTTCTTTGTAGGTATTCGAAATTTTAACAGAGATACTTCTCTGTAAGAAAAATTAGTGAACTTTTTAAGTCAACGTTTTAGAATTCTTCGTGATTTCCCAACATTTTTAAGGGGATGCTTTTGCTGGAGATAAATCAACCAATTCATAGTCGATTTCTAACTACGAGTTTCTTTGAATCCTTGTCCACTTGGTACTTGGACATGGTAAAAAATGAGGAAAAAATTCAATCGCTTCAAAGCTCAAGTTATCTAGTAATTTGAAATACCTTTGAACTCATAGTTTCTTATGGAAGATTATACAAAATATAAGGGTTTCTTTATGATTTCTTCAGTGTTAGTTTTTTTATGTAATTTTGGGTTACAATTTATTTTTCTCCGGCTAGGTTTCAACATTAGAAACCCTAACCCAAAATGTATCACCAATAAGATACAAATGGTTTTAACAGTGAAACCCCTATTTGGGTCATTATAAGTCGAATGTATACCATTACAGTGAGTTATGAGTTCGATCACTTGTTGAAAAGATGTGAGAGTTTATTTTTTATTTTCTTATAGGGTTTATACTTCCTCTGCATGTCATTTACTATAACAATGATCTAGGTGGATATTGGTGGCCACCCGCTAATTCGACTTGGATCCCCTCTAGTGCTTCGTGCAGTTTTTTTTTTTTTTTTCAGTTTCCTTAATTATAGCACAATTTACTATTTTTAGTAGTTTTTCGGGTCCTAAACTTCTGGAGCCGTTTTAAGGCCCTAAACAATTTTTCTGTCTAAAAATCGTCTTTTCGTCGTAGTCCTCGGAGAGATCTTTCCAATGGGCTATCATGCGCGTCAAACGGAGATAAGACGACCAATTCGCACCCCGGGAAATTGATGTACCAACTTACCCAAAAACGGGGCCCACAATTTGGCGTTTCATCTTTCAGGGTTAGGTTTTGGAATGTGAAGGGTTTTTCCATTGTTTCTCAACAATAAATAGGCCTTCGAGCCTCATTGTAACACAGTTCAGAGGCATGTAGCCACACATCTCTTCTCAGGGATAAGCTACCATCGCCCTGGCTGGTTTATTTCTATTTCCGGTTGTAAGCATATTTCAGTATTTTCCATTAATGAAATGAAGTATTATTTCCGCTGCATCTTTGTGTATATGGTTATCTCCGTATTTTATTGCGTTCCTGTTTAAATCTGGATCACTTATGTTTTGGATTATTTGATTCCACATCTTGTTCTTTGCTCTGCCGTCCTCCTTGAAGATCAAGTGGTTCCTCTCTTTCCAGATGTTCCACAGGACGAATCCTAAGGACAGGTTCCATGCTCTGTTCAGGATTGGGTTCTCGTAAGGTTTGTTTCTCAACTTTTCAATCGTAATTTTCATGATGTTTATGTCTCGGTCGCTAATCTCAAAAAGATGTTGATGCTGTCTCCACAGGTTACTATTGACTATGCATTCGTTGGTAAGATGTTCCATGATTTCCTCCTGTTCTCGACAAAGGGTGCATCACGATGAGCTCTGCATTCCTTTTTTCCTCGGTTGGTCCCAAGTTAGCGCTCTCCCGTGGGTTAATATCCAAGTAAAGAATGTCACCTTCGGCCAAGTTTTCATTTTCCATATGTTTTCCCATTTCTTAGTTTCTATATCTTTATTGTATCCTTCTTTTAAATGGTATCCCTCTACTATAGTGAACATACCTTTAATTTTGTTTCCCCACCTTAGCATATCCATCCCTTCTTTGACCACTTTTTTCCTTGATTCCATTTCCTTTTTATATATTTCCCAGTTAGCTTCTCTAGGTGCTTCTTGCTATTTTTCCTTTTGTTTCCATTTCCTCGAGTATCTATCCAACTCTGTGCTCTAGTAATTACTTACTTTGTCTCCCTTTGTTTGGATGGTGAACTGATATATCTCTTGGAGTAGGGCCTACTGGTTTAGTTTTCCTCTCTGTTGCCACGCCTATTCCCAAAATTTCACTTTGTCCCCTTCTCTTACTTCCCATAAACTATGCTCTCTGATTATTTGTTTATTAGCTCTTGCCAATTTACAGATTGCCGAACCTTTCCTTTCAGTTTGGCTTCTCAATTTTCCTTCTGGGGACCTGGCCATGTCGTATTTGTTCTCCCACAGTTTTTTCCATAGGTCGTCACCTCCCTATATCCAGCGCCACCACAACTTGGCCCCCATTACCCAATTTAGGATATATGGGTTTCTCAGGCCTAGTCCTCCTTCTTTTGTTGATTTACTTAACCAATTCCAGGATAGCAGCGCCCATTTTTTTTTTTTATCTTGCTCAGTCTTTGCTAAAGGAACTTTTTAAACATATCGACCATTTTCTGGCAGATTGTTTTAGGTGCAGTTTGGCTGGTCAGTTGGTAAATCGGTATGGCTTGTAGCACCGACTTAAGCAGGATTATACGACTCAGGATGTTCAATGCCCTGAGTGTCCTGTTATGCATTCTCTTTTGTATCTTGCCTAACAATGTTCCCCAAATAGCCACTTTGTTGTGTTGCTCACTTAACAGAATGCCTAGGTAGTTTGTAGGAAATTTCCCCACTCTGTAGCCCATTGTTCTAGCCAGGAAAGCTTGGGAGGAAGCTTGAGTATTGAATAAATAGATTTCCAATTTATCTTTTCTTATTTCTCTCCCTGATCCCTTATTAAATTCCGTGAGGATTCCCATTAATTTTTTTGCTTCTTTAAGAGTAGTCTAGCCATATAACATAACATCATCAACAAATTGTTGATGGGTGAGAGTTAGGTCATTTCCCCATAGTCATAATCCCTACAGTTGTCCACTTTCCACTTTGTCTTTTATTATTCTTCCTAGACCATCTGCTGCAATTATGAATAGGAATGGGGATAATGGGTCTCCCTTCCTGAGTCCTCTGGATGGGTTGAAGGCTTCTGATGGTGATCCATTTAATAGTATTGACATAGCTGGCATGTTAATCATTGACATTACCCAATTTACTCACCTTTCCTCAAATCCATATGCCTTTAGGATTTGTTGTAGGTATCCCCAGCTAAGTCTATCATACGCTTTTGCTAGATCGAGTTTTATCATCATCCCTTTGGTTTTTGTATTCTTCAAAGAATGGATTGCTTCTTCTGCTACAACTATTCCATCAATTATCTGTCTGCCTTTTACAAACCCCGTCTGTTCCTGAGAGATCAGTTCTAGAAGGATTGGTTTTAATCTATTCACCATTATAGTGGCTAGCATCTTATATATGACGTTACAGAGCGCTATCAGCCTAAACCCTTGTGGTTCTTCTAAATTCTCTGTTTTTGGTATCAGAGCTAGGAAGGTCACATTTAAGGTTGAGTGCATTCTTTTGGTGCACCTGGATTCTTCTATTGCATTCACTATATCCTGACTCATAAAGTCCCATGTAGCTTGATAAAATTCTGCTGTGAAGCCATCCAACCCTGGTGCTTTATTCTTTGCCATCTTCTTTATTACCTCTTCCACTTCTTCTTTCGTTATTACCCTTAGAAGTGCCAAGTTTTGGTCTCTCTTCACCAATTTGGGGATATATTTACTGATTCTTTCAATAAATTTAGACTTCTGTGATCCATAACATTGTTTAGAGAATCTTTGGCAAAAATCACATAAGTATTCTTTTGTCGACGCGTTTCGAACCAACCAGTGTGGTTCATCGTCAGGACAAGTTGAAGATCAAATCCAGCTTAGCTTGTTTAAATAGATGTGCAGAGACTCCAACGGCTATATTTGACCTAATGACCCAAGTCAAACCAATAATATTCATGATATATTTTTATTTATTTTTATTCTAAGAATTAGTTAAATTCGGTAATTTATATAATAAATTATTCATTTGTTATTTGTACTAGTATAATATATATATATTCAAAAACCTAACTGATTCATTATTAAATTAATATCCTTGGTATATCATATATTTATTAACTTATCATTTATACCTAATGGCCCAATTTCAACTTAAATTAATATATTTTATATAAATAATTTAATAATTTATAGTTATTAAGTAATTTAATAAATTATTATTCCAATAATATTATTACACTTAATATTCTAGATATATTAAAATACTATTATTCTTAGAAACTAGATAAATTAGGTAAATTTAATAACTAAAGAAGTATTAGTTAATGGCTTGTTTATTAATAAATGTATGCATATGTACCAAAAAAACCTAACTCAAACTAGTAATGGTACATCATATATTTATTTAATGATACTATTTATTTATCATCTAAATCTAAGGTCCATTTAAAGCCCAAATAATAAATTATATCCTTTATCAAGGTATAATTTTATAATTAATTTATTAAGTAATCTATATTCATTTAATAATTTATTCATCCAATCATAAGATAATTATATTCTTACATTTAAATACATGAAATAAGATAGAGATACCAATAGTATGTTATAGGCTTGTAATTAATATTTCCAATCCTATATGTAGAAATCCAATTTAACTATTTCATGACTATCAATATTCTGATTATAAAATAATTGCTTAAAAGAAACCTTAACAGGAAATAAGGATAATACATTCAAAGGTTCGAAAATAACTCATAACCTACTAATAATTCTAGCTTGCCGTGTCCCTGTTTTGCTTTGTACTGTTGGAATGTTTCTCTATAAATTATTTTTTGCTCTTTTGGAATGAATCTTTCATCCAGGTGTCCCATTCATCTAGAAGTTTCCGCAATACTTCTTCCTCCGTGCTTAGTTCTTCTCCCCTGCTTGTATCAATTTCCATCCCTGTGTTTTCCCTTTTCTCTCTTGCTTCCTTTTCCTCCTTTTTGGTTGGCTCACTTTGTGCCTTTCTCTTTGTCTGTGATTTGCCTTGGCTTGAGCTACCTTCCTTTCCTTTTTCTCCCTGATAATCCATTGATTGGGGCTCATTGTCTTCTTCTTCCTCTTGTCGGATTTCAAAGCTATTTATGTTGCTTAGATTGGTTTATTTTCCTTTCCTTCCTTCACTGGGATTCTCTTGTGTATATCTTCTTTTGCTTTTTACTTCCTGGAACCCTTCCTGATCTTCTTGATTTTTCCTCTGTTGTTTGTTTCTCCTCTCCTCCTCTTATATTGTGAGTGGGCATTCCTTGACCAGGTGTCCATACTCATGACATCTTTTGCATCAAAAAGCTATGTGTTCATATTCTAGGGTTTGTTTCCATACTTGCTCATGATACTCTAATTCGACTGTAGTTGGAATAGGGTCCACTATATTCATATAAACACAAATTCTAGCATATGACGTGTATCTTCCATTTTTTGTAGTTTCAGTTGTTTTAACAAAGCTGCCTATTGTGTTTCCTATTCCCTCTAAGATTTCAAGATCCTAGAAGTCCATTGGTAATCCAACAGTCTTACCCACACCAGAGCTGCTAGAAAATTTCTTTATCTGGGTTATAACATTCCTCCCAGTATCTCATAAATAGTCTTGCATTATAATGGAAATATGGGCCATTTTCAAACACTTTTTATTTATCTTTCAAGATTGAAAAGATTACCGTGCAGAAGCCTTTTGCTCCTAGCTTCAGCTCAATGTGTCCTCGGGGTTGCCATTTTTGTTGGATCCATCTGATGAGGTCCTTTTCCGTCGACCAAACTCCGATGAATTTGCAAATTAGCGCATGATCTTTCATGTAGCTTCTATATCGCTCTAACTTGTTCATTGGGATTATGAATCTTGGTTTCTCCATCGCACATGGTAGACACTTGCCTCTACTTCCTTCCTGCCATCTTGCTCCAAGGATGGGTCCCTGCTTTTTTGTTTCTTCCACCTGATTGTTGTTATTTTGACCTTCTCCTGCTGCTGCATCTCGATAGGAGGGAATCGCTACCCTCTTTTCTTCCACTGTTATTAATGTTGGCACTTCTTTTTCGTGCCTGTTGCTTGCTGTATTTTCTTGGTTCTCTCGCCGCCTATTACACAATGCAATAATCATTATTTATTTATTATTCCTTATGTATTCCATATTTTCCTTTTGAGATAATTGTTAAATCATTATTTAATAATTCTTTCAAATTTATATTTTCATTAATTCTCATAGATTGATTAATAAATCATTTTTATTTATTAATTACTTCAACCACTTTCTAAATAAAGATATTTGACCATTTAAATATCTTTTCCCTCTCAAAAAATATAATAAAGTATTCACAACAACTACATTATGATTTAGTCAATAATATTTTATTATTTTCTAACTCCTAATTTATCTCAATATTTTGTTATAAATAGAGGGTTTTCTCTCGATTCTTCACCATGATCATCTTCATCATCAACATTATCGTCTCATAGCATTTGGTATCCCACTTGAGTTTAAGCACCCTTTTGTTGTTTCTGCCAAGTGGAAATTGTGAGAGAGAAGCACATTGCGGAAGCATAAGGACAAGAAAAAAACCCATCCCATGGAGGAGGAACTGCAAACTCATTCTGTAATTTCTCCTCACCAGATGTATTCATTAATATAAATTATAATTTATTCAGGTCCTTCATTGGTTTATTACACTTTGATTTTTTGTTTTTATATGTTTCTATTTGCATTATCTATTTTGTTGGAGGGTTTTCTCTCATGTTATATTACAGATATGAAGTATAGAAGCAATGATATTTTGTTGTTAGGGTTATAAGTCACATATACCTTAAGTAAGGGATTTTTGTAAACTTCTCCAAAAACTTTAGACTAACAATTGATATAAGAACTCAAAAAATTTAATTTTTGTAGGATTTTTAGATTCTAGAGGTTATAAATTTACAAGTCAAGGTGGAGCACTAAAGTTGTCCAAGGGAATTTTGGAGATAACAAAGGCTATAGATATTGGTAACCTTTACAATATGGAAGGGAATATCAAATAAATTAAGCAATAGTGGTATTTGAGGAAGCAAATGAATATACTCATTAATGGCATAAAAAATTGGGTCATATGAGCGAAAAATGACTAAAGATATTGATAACCCATAAGTTACTTATAGATTTATAATTCTTGAATTTGAATTTTTGCAAGCTTTGTGTATTTGGGAAGCAATGTGGACATAAATTTAACAATATTAAGTCATACATGTAAATGTATTCTAGATTATGTCTATTCAAATATTTAGGGGCATGTTAGCAAGCGAGAAAATTTTGGTCTGCAAAGAGGAGTTACCACTCGATGATGGCCCTAATTAGACCCTTACTCATTTGTTCTGGTGACACGCACTGCTATATGAATTGGTTATCATAACCTAAATTAACCTACAATAAATATATAACTTATTACTACTACTCTAACCTAATTATCCTAAATACGTATTATTAAATCTATCTAAGTTTAACTCCTACTATGTTGGTGTTTATAAGACTTCTTGTTACAAACATGGAGGAGAGAAATAACTACCCAAATGAAGGTTTTCTTAAGGAACTAATTTTTTTTAAACAATAGTCTTTTTTGATTGATAGGTGGGCTCACTAGGCCACCTAAAGAAATATACTCTAATGAAAGAGCATCAAAGAAATATGAATTTTGCTATTTTTTTTATGTTTTATTTTAGAGTATTAATTATAAATCCTAACTTCTATTCTAAAATAGATAAAACTAATATATATTACTGATAATGCTATAACTTCATTTAAGCATGCACATCAGATAAAAATATAATCAATTTAAGTGAAAAAAAATATAAACTTAAACAAATTAGTAATCACAATTACTCATTATAATTATAAAATTAAAATGGTTATATTATTGTTCATGGGAAGGAAACATTTCATCAAATCCTAATTTTTTTATTCAACTAAAGTCATAGATGCATATAACAATGTATCACATACATAATTTTGCTGAACAAAATGGAATTTCAAAAAAACTCCTTAAGTCTTCAAAATTGATCAAAGTAGTTAATAGATAATATTAGTTTCCTTTTAATACAAATTCATCTAACTAACCCCTTTATAATTGAATGTGTGTGTGTGTTTGTTTTAACAAATATATATTGTTTATTGTTTTAAGTAAAATAAAAATTTAAAACTAAATAGCTTTTTGTATGGAAAATATGTTGAAAAGATGAGATCGTGTTTCTAAATTAAAAATCCCATTATTGGAGATGTTATTGAACATGCCTATTGGCCTGCCAACAATTCCCCTTCATTTTAACTCAAAATGAAGGGGGGGCCATTGAAATTTTTGCAAAATTTCCCCTTTATTGCACTCAATTGGTTGATGGTTTCCCCTATCCTCATTATCATGTTTTATGAACTTTTTGCTCCTTCAGGGTTTGATCATGTCCTTGTATATATTTCGGCCTTTGAAAATTTTCATTTTAATTGAATATTTTCCACATCTATTTTGATTACCTCACTTTTCCGATAAATTTTCAATAAATCAAGATTTTAGAATTTAATTGCTTTGAAACCTTGCTTGAACAACTTTTTACTTTGAATTACTTGACGAACTTTTCTTACGGTAAGTCTTCACATGACATCATCATAATCCACACCCCTTTAAAACCATGTAAACACAAACTTATATTCGATAAACTTTATATATACAATAAAATATTGTACCTATTATAATTTTTATACAGGTCATTATCTACCAATACAAATGAAAAATTTTCATTTAAGTTTAAACTCACCATATTATATTATATATATATATGTTTTATATTCATAATATAATAATATATATTATATTATATCCATATCAAGTACATTTTATAAATAAAATAATTATGATATATGTGTACATTATTGTAAATTAATTTAAAAACAAACAAAAAGGCAAATAAAAATATAAAACATAACTACATGGGAAGATATAATGGAGTATAGAGCCTGCATGAAAATTCAATGGTGAGACACACCAGATTGAAATTAGTGCTTTTGAAAATGAAATAAATTTCATATAATATGTATATAAATATCCAACCACATTAAAGTATGATGAATTAATTATTTTTTTTGCAATTTAACAATTTACGTGTGTATATGGTTGTAAAATTCACAAAGGTGGTTTATTTTAGATGCACCATTGTAAGATATGGCTGTAGAAATTCTCATTGTAGATTAAACGGATTATGCAATGTACTAAAGCAAAAAAATTAATCTACTTCTACAATCAAACTTGCGGAAGCTTCATCGATTTTGAGCAAGATTAAACGGAACACATATAACAGAGAAGAAGATTCAATCACACATGAAACACAGAAGAATACTACGGGGAAAGCCTCAGATAAAAACCCCTCTATTTGTATTATCATACAAGTAGAAATATCTCAGGATTACACAAAGCTTTAGCTCTCAAGCTATCCAGCTCTTAGTACAATCCCTCACCGTTGCTCATAGACAGAATATGCAACACATATGCCTTCTCCTCTGTCCTCCAAGCCTCCTATTTCCTTGCACAGTTTCTCCTGGGTCCTCTAGCTGTAACCTGTGTGTTCTCACCTCACACACTTCTCTGACCTCTGTAGTAATTGCGCAATCCTCAAGGAACGAATTCCTTTTGCATGCAAGAGATATTCTCATAGGAATATTCTAGCAACTGATAGTACACTGTCCATGTCCTTAATATCAACTGGGTCTTTGTCTGAATTGACATCCATGAGTTATTTATGAGAGAATATTCAGTTATCTAGAGAACACTAGTTGCATGCATGCAAGCATTAAATGGCTGAACTCACAATTAGTTCCACAAAATGTTTGGAACTAATTTAACTGGACTTAATTCAGTTAACTGAGCTAACTAATTACAACTCAAATACAACTCATCCTTATCTCCTTAATTAAGGGATAACTTCCTCAATCAAAGGGATAATTGTTGCATGTCTTCACATAGACTTCATGTTTGAATTTTTTCAACTAATTAACTCAAGATGAATTGATTAATTATTTTTCAAACAACTGGTGAGACTAAATTTGAATTTGAATTCTCAATTTTAATTCGAGGACAAATTAAAATTAGAATATATCCTGAAATGCTATCTATAACAATGATATTTTTAGCATTTCTTGTTCCTATTTTCAACACTCCCTCTCAACAAGAAAGGGATTATCTGTCACCCTGATCCTGTCTCTGTGGAATTCAAATTTACACTTTGACAATGCCTTAGTCAAAATGTCAGCATCTTGCTCCTTGGTCGATAATACTGCAACAACATGATCCTCCTCGCCACACAATCTCTTTGATGATGATACCGAATGTCGATATGTTTGGACCTGTCATGAAATACTAGATTCTCAGAGAGTTTGATACAACTCTGAATATCACAATAGATCACAGCTGGATCCATCCTCTAATCAAACAAGCCAACTAGAATTTTCTGCATCCAAATGGCCTCACATGCTGCCTGACTTGCAGCCATGTATTCAACCTTTGCTAAGTTAAGTGCAACTGACCTCTGTTTCCTGCTGTACCAAGAAACTACAATTGAACCAAGGTTGAAAATTCCTCCTAATGTGATCTTCCGATCTAATGAACTCCCTGCCCAATCTGCATCTCTGAAGCCTTGTAAATTCACTCCCTCTGATCGTCTGTACCATAATCCAAACTTAGATGTGCCTCTAAGGTATCTCAAAACATGCTTCGTTTCCTTCTAAAACAGCTTGGTAGGCTGAATCATAACTTGACTCATTTGGTTCACCGCAAAGCACAAATCTGGTCGTGTGTTCATTAAATACATCAATGAACCCACAAGCTGCCGATACACAGTAGCCTCTACTACCTCACCTAAAGTAGCATCCTCCTTCATCCAGTCACCTACTAGAGGATTTTGCATAGGCTTGCACTTCTCCATGTGGAATCTCCTGAATATCTCATTGGCATACTTGCCTTGAGACACAGACACTTCCCCATCCTTCTGCCACACTTCCATGCCTAGAAAGTAGTGCATGAGACCCATGTCTTTCATCTTGAACTCTCTTGCAAGGTCCTCCTTGTAAGACATGATCAAATGATCATCACTTGTTAATATCAAATCATCAACATAGAGAACAACAATTAATTACTTACCTTTCACCATGATGTTGTACAAGTTCGCATCCGCTTCACTCTTTGTGAAGCCCAACCTGATAAAGTAGTTGTCGATCCTGGTGTACCAAGCACGAGGTGCTTGCTTCAGCCTGTACAAAGCTCTTTTGAGTTAGCACACATGTGACTCACAATCGAAGGTCTCAAATCCTTCCAGATGCTCTATGCACAACTCTTCCTTAATCTTTCCATTGAGGAATGCAGTCTTCACATCCATTTGATGGATCTTCCGACCCATCTGTGCTAATAGTGCCAACATCAATTTGATAGATGAGTACCTTGCTACAGGAAAAAAAGTCTCATCATAGTCGATCCCCTCAACTTGTGAGAAACCATGGGCGACAAACCTTGCCTCATATTTCTCCACACTACCATTAGCAGCATGCTTTACCTTGTATAGCCAACGAGAACTCACAACTGACTTGTTCTCCAGTCTTGGAACCACATCCCAAACATTGTTCTGAACTATGGAGTCATACTCCTCCAGCATAGCATCAACCCAAATTGGCTACTGCACTGCTTCCTCAAAGGAAGATGGTTTGGTCTCTACACATTGCCTAACAAGGGCCATGTATCCAGTGTACCTATTAGGTGACCTCCTCTGTCTGCGCTGAGAAGATGGTTCTCCCACATTCTTTCTCACATCTGACAAAAATCTGTCAGCTTCTCTTGTGCGCTTTTGCCCATCTCTGGAAGACTTTGCATGAGTGGATGTCTCCACTCTTGAAACCTCTGCATGCGGCTGCTCTGCATCAGTCTGAGGCTCCTCCTCCTTAGGAACCAAAAGATCCTCCTCAAGAGAAACTCGCATGGCCTTCAGCTCATCGAACTTAAGATCTCCGTGAACCATTGTCACTTGACTGGTAGGAAAATACACCCGATAGTTGTGGGGAGTATCAGTGTACCCTACAAGTATCCCCAACTCTGGTGTCAGCTTTAGCTTCCTCTGAGCATCCTTGGTCACATGGAAATAAACCGATGAGCCAGAGATTTTGAAGTGACCCACATTTGGTCTCTTCCTAGAGAAAGCTTCCTTTGCTGTCTTCATCCCAAGTATGCGATGCGGGCTTCTATTCTGCAAGTAAAATATTGTGTTACATGCCTCAGCTCACAAATGAAGTGGTAGGCCTTGGTCATGTAGCATCGCTCGAGATGCTCCCACAATTGTTCTGTTCTTCCTTTCGGCCACCCCATTCTGCTGTGGGTTATGGGGTGCCGTCAACTCTCATTTAATTCCTTTTGTAGCACATAAGTCCTTAAACTCTTGAGAGACATACTCTCCATCATTGTCACTTCGAAAGGCCCTAATCTTCTTTCCCGATTCTTTCTCAACCAATGATTTGAACTCACAAAACCTTGACAAGGTTTGATCCTTCTTTTGCATGAAATAGATCTAGCATTTACGAGAAAAATCATCAATGAAAATCACATAGTACCTTTGTTTAGCGGTGGAGGCTGTCGGGAATGGTCCACACACATTTGTATGAACTCTCTCCAAGATTGCTTCAGCTCGACTGTCTCAATCATGAAAGGAAGATTTTGCATACTTACCGAAGGTACAATCTTTGCATGTGTCCAATTGCTCAAGTTTACCTTTGGGAAGTCCGGTAGAGATCTGCTACATTATCTTCAAGGCCCCACGATGCAAGTGGCCCAACCTTCTATGCCATAACTCACCAATATCTTGGCTTTGCACCAATTCTACTTTGGAACTCAATGCAACACAGTCATTTAACTCCAGCATGTAGAGATTCTTCACTCGAATCCCAATTTTCTTGGTCTGACCAGTGGATATGTGTGTCAGGAAAGCCTTTCCTTTACTAAAGACTACATCATAGCCTTTGTCTTCCAACATCGCGACCGATACCAATTTTTTCTTTAGTCTAAGCACATAGTCTAGATCAGTTAGGGTGAGAGGAACTCCATGCTCCTCTGAAACACAACCATACCTTGACCTGAAACACGGTACTTTCCATCATCGCCCATCTCTATGTGCATTTGGAGGTCTTTCTCCTCCAAGGTACTGAATAAACTCTTATCGTCGGTCATGTGGAATGAGGCTCCACTGTCCATGTACCAAACACAACCCACCATTGATGAAACCATGCATGCGATGAGGGTAAAATCCAATTCGAACTATGAGGCCAATGCCTCACCATCTGATCCTTTCGAGGATCCCTTCTTGGATTTATTCAATGGACAATTAGTTGCATAATGGCCCACCTCATGACAATTAAAGCATCGCACTTTAGATTTGTCAATCTTCTTCCCACCATGGGAAGACTTCCCTTTCCCTTTCCTCGCCTTACTTGCTAAGGCTATATTTTCTTCATCATCATGCTTTGATGAAGAACCATCTCTGGTGCTTCTCCTGATCTCCTCCTGCATCAGATCCGACCACAGTCGTTCCCAATCTAGCAATTTTTCTCTTCCATTCACTGAGTCCTGATAGCTATGCCAACTCTTAGGAAGACCAAGGAGAGCAAGACTCACCATATCATCGTCAGCTGTCGTGATTCCTACACTTCCAAGCTCATCTCTGCAGGTGGTGAGCTTGTTCAGATATGTGGAGATCATGTCGCCTTTTTCACACTTGATTTTCTAGAGCTTGTCTTTCAGTGCCAACTTCCTCTAGTCGTTGTTGTTCTGATATAGATCCTTCAATGTCTTCCACATTGAAAACAGAGTCTCCTTCCCATGGAGACTCGAGACAATATGGTCTCGAACTCCCTCCAGAAGAATCCTCTTCACTCTCACCACACATTTCTACCATTCTGCCAATTCTTGGGCATTCGTTGCTGCTGGCTTGGGGACTTCTTGATCAATGAAGTCCTTCAAACCATTGTCCTCTAATACCACTTCCATGTGATCCTTCCAAGCTATGTAATTCGAGCTTCCATTTAGGGCATACTTGAGTCTCAAGCCATTGAACTCCATTGGTGAAATTTGAGATGTGATAAGAAATCGATTTTATACCTACAATCGAGAACTTCAAACTTTGAACTTCTCCCTTTGTTGTATATTGTTCTCCACTTTGATCACCTTTGCTCTGATACCATGTAGAAATTCTCACTATAGATTAAACTGATTATGCAATGTACTAAAGCAAAATAATTAATCTACTTCTACAATCAAACTTGCAGAGGCTTAATTGATTTTGAGCAAGATCAAACATAACACATATAACAGAGAAGAAGATTCAATTACTCATCAAACGCAGAAGAATACTCTGGGAAAAGCCTCAGCTAAAAACCCCGCTATCTATATTATCATACAAGTGGAAATATCTTAGGATTACACAAAAATTTAGCTCTTAAGCTATCCAGCTCTCAGTACAATCCCTCACTGTTTCTCATAGATAGATTAGACAACGCATATGCCTTCCTCCAGTCCTCCAAGCCTCCTATTTCCTTGCACAGTTTCTCCTAGGTCCTCCAGCTGCCACCTGTGTGATTCTCACCTCACACACTGGTCTGACCTTTGTAGTAACTGTGCAATCCTCAAGGAATGAATTCCTTCTGCATGTAAGAGATTCACATGGGAATATTCTAGCAACTGATAGTACATTGTTCCTACCTTCAATCTCAACTGGGTCTTTGTTTGAACTGACATGCATTGGTTATTTATGAGAGAATATTCAGTTATCTGGAAAACACTAGTTGCATGCATGCATGCATTAACTGATTGAACTCACAATTAGTTCCACAAACTATTTGGAACTAATTTAACTGGACTTAACTCAGTTAACTGAGCTAACTAATTACAACTCATCCTTGTCTCCTTAATTAAGGGATAACTTCCTCAACCAAAGGGGTAACTGTTGCATGTCTTCACAAAGACTTCATGTTTGATTTTCACCAACTAATTAACTCAAGATGAATTAATTAATTATTTTTCAAACAGTTGGGGAGACTAAATTCGAATTTTAATTCAAGGACAAATTAAAATTGGAATATGTCTTGAAATGTTATTTATAGTGTTTCTATTTTTAGCATTTCTTGTTGCTATTTTAAATACTTAGTTAGCTTCGCATAAACAGATGTTCTTACTTGCGTTTACTTAACCAATACATTTACATATATTCGTGCATCATATAAGCATTATAAGTGAAATTCATACCCACATAACAAGATGCATAAACAAGAAATAAAGACACATAAATTATATAATCCTTCTCTTTATTGATAATTTCGGACAATTACAGATTCGACCCGCCCTGCGCACTTAGCTGCACAGCCTCTACCTACGCTACGACCCAACATTAGACTTCTACTCTAAAGCTATGACTCAATCCTTCATTCTTGATTGATTCTTCTCCTCTAACTACTTAGAGTTTAGCTCTATTTATACAATCCCATGGTTCGCAAACCATGGGTAGATCTTTATTACATTACCAAAATAAGGGCGAACAACCCTATGAGTATTTAACACCTACGCGCTTCGCGGCCACAAGATGTGGAGTCTTTACACTTGGATTACAAAATTGGACCAAAATATGGGCTTTTAGCCCCAAAACTGCCCTTGGGGGATCCCACGCCCAACACTCCACCTGATACAATTTCTGGCTCATAATGCAATAATACTTCAAAAACCCAAAACATATATATTTCTCCATTGGACTTATATTAATACAATCCAGTAGTAGAGACTTAGAAAATATAATTCCTACTTGTCTTAGGTGTGATGTTTTCTAAGTAAAGGAGTTTGTTCCTATTCTTTAAGAGTTGTTTATATTTAATTTTTTCCTAGATAAGTGTGTGGTTGAAATATTCTCTCAACCAAGTGCTTTCACAAGAGGGTCGAGAGCCAAGATCAAGGAGAATAGAGAATTTGGTGAGTGTTTGTTTGTCCATCGTTTGTTTTAATATGCAGTATTGTTGCTCCATTGAAGGAGATACCTAATCATTCAAAGATGTTCACCCATGGAATGAGTGACGAGAGGAGTTATGAAGCATGGAGCTTGTCCTATTTTGAGTGTTGAAGCAGCTAAAGTTTTTGTGAAGGAAATCTATAGAAGGGAAAATTATGGTATATTGCAGATGATAAAGCAAATGTTTCTACACAATTATTTTGGTTGCCACTTTATATAATTGCAATTAACTAGTTAGAAAGGACCCCGGTCTTATTCCTCGTTTAAAGTAAGGGAAAACTGCAAACTAACCTCTCTTCAATGCTTCTAGGGTTGGAAGTCGATAACCCAACTGCTTGGAAATCGACATCAACAACAATTGCAGCATGTGGTAGTAGGTGATGTTCATGGCCAGTTGCACCACTTTTTTAATCTACTACAGATTGAGGGGCCGTTGTCTCTTGATCGATTTTTCGCCTTCAATTGGGTTACTATGGGAGGCATGAGAATGAACAAAAAGTGGCAGTTGGCTAGTGGCTTTGCCAAGGTTAATGAACTCGAGAAAAGGTAGTCTACGTGTAAGTCGTTGGCTTTGGATTAGGAACACCAAAGGTGCTTGGACTATAATAAGGAAGGAATTTATAGCACCAATGAATCGTCGAGGAGGGTCGTTGTTCACAATGGCTATATAAAGCATGGATTTGATCCAGAAAATCATCCATGACTGATTTTTAGGGGCAATTGGTCACTCTTTATTTTTCTATGTCTCTATAGCAAGATTTATCCTTGTAGGCAGTGCCTCTGCTACGAGCCATGAGATTAGTTTCACAATTTCTGTGGATTCCATTGTGACCTCAACAAGCGAATTCGGTCTTAGATTCCATTCTCCTAATGGAAAATCATTTTTGTTGACCATTGTTGATCTTTTGTGCAACGAAACGATCATGTGGAACACTAGTGTCCAACGATGTAACATTTATCGCGAGTAGAGATAGAAATTTGAATGTGTTGTTTGAAAGCATGGTTGTTTATGTATGATTTGGTAAACCATAATTTTTATGGTGAAAGTATATTGGAATTAAACTTGGTGCACATATTAAGATCAACTATCTCAATATGAAGTTATTTGTTAGAATGGGCTACTCTAATAAATGATAAAGAAGTATGGAGATCCAAGACCGCTATCAATAATGAGGATGAATAGGTTCTTTAGAATTTTGTCCAAAGATAGCAAGTGACAGAGGTTGTTGCAAAGACACTGCTTTTGGAAGCATTATGTAAGCAAAGCGTATTGGTTGTAGGATATGTTGAATAAGGATGGACAATAAAGCTAAAAGTGTGTGTGTAGAGTAATAACATATTCATCACCATTTTGTTATGTGAGTTACACTTATTTTAGCAACCTTATGTCTTATGTTTTAAATTGATCTAGTGGTCCTAGATAGTGTGTATTGTACCTTATTCACTTGTGAGCTTGATGAGGCATGTATACCCCCATATAGTTCGTGGTAATTTTAAAACTACTTTGTAAGTGCAAGTTTGTGGTAAGCCAAAAACCACTTTGTAACGCAAATTTGTGATAAGCTAGCAATCACTTGTGAGAGTGGAGTGGTGAGGGATTTATGGTTGAGGGTCAACTGACAAAACCTTGAACATGGTTGAGGGTCAACTGACAAAACCTTGAGCATCGTTGAGGGTGAACGGACAAAACCCTGAGCATGGTTTAGGGTAAGCCGTTAAAACCCAATGCAGAGCGTAGTTACAGATAATCCGAGAAAACCCAGGTTGATAATGATGAAAGGGGACTTGCAGGTATAGGTATAGTTATGCAGATAAAATGGTTGGTTATCTGAACCATGTACAAAGGGCATCTAGTAGATTGGAAAAATGGTTATCTGAACCATGTACAAAGGGCATCTAGTAGATTGGCGGTTGTAGCAGTTGATATTTTGGTGGATGGTTGTTCCTTTATATGGATGCTGACATAATTTTTGATCATGTTAAACACCACGTTGATTTCCCTGGTTGATTTCCCTGATTGAGATCTACACAAGTAGTCATTAAGAAGGAATCTTAGAAAATATAATTCCTACTTGTAGGTGTGATGCTTTCTAGGTAAAAAAGAGTATTCATATTCCTTAGGAATTGTTTAGATCTATATGTTTCCTAAATTGGTGTGTGGTTGAGAAAGTCTCTCCAACCAAATAACTATTTTTTGGAGATGGTTTGCCTATATTGAGAAAACACATTATTTCATAATAATGAGTGTGATGGGTTTATGTCCAAGCAGCTGAATTCTGTAAAGATCTGTGATCAAGCGGGGCGTTTCCAGTTCAATAGGTAAAAAAGAGTATTCATATTCCTTAGGAATTGTTTAGATCTATATGTTTCCTAAATTGGTGTGTGGTTGAGAAATTCTCTCCAACCAAATAACTATTTTTTGAAGATGGTTTGCCTATATTGAGAAAACACATTATTTCATAATAATGAGTGTGATGGGTTTATGTCCAAGCAGCTGAATTCTGTAAAGATCTGTGATCAAGCGGGGCGTTTCCAGTTCAAACCACTTCCAGATGCGACGACTAAGTCTCCAAATAGTTGTGAAGTCCAGATGCGGACGACTCAAGTCTTCAAATAATTGTGAAGTAAGGATTTAAATTTAAAACTTCTGGCAATGCATAATTGAAATCTCATTTTATTATTATGAATCGCCAAACATTCTCTGATACATTCACATCAGAGAGTCAACAGAATTAAAGACTGCAAAAATTTAAAGACACATTTACAGAATTTAGGAAAATTTTCAACAGCATTCCTGTATTCTTTATTTTATTCTTATCAATTACAGTAGTTAAGGCCTTTACTTGTAGTGAGAGATACAGCAGTGAGCTTGGAGGACCACCATATGAGAGATACAGCAGTGAGGTTGGAGGACCACCATATGCACCTGTGCGGACCCTCAGGAACAAGGAGAAATTAAATTATACGCAGATTCACCGCTACGAACCCTCGGGAACAAGGAGAAATTAAATTATACGCGGATTCACCGCTACGAACCCTAGGAACAAGGAGAAATTAAATTAATACGCAGATTCATTAAAAGCCCTCGTCTGGAAGTAAACATCGGTAAGTCTATCCGGATCTCCTGTCTTTATGCCTGCAGATGCCTTTTCTTTTTCCCTTTTCATATATGTGAGCTATCTCTTTGTGTTTGTTCATTTTTGTGGTTCCCCGGGCTGATTTCTGAATATTATATCAAAGAACTTATGAAGTTAACTCCTATTTTGTTCGATAATCAAGGTACTGTCTGAAAATTAGACATTCCTTCTGGGCAAATGCTAGAAACCTGCTCAATTTTTTATCAGATCAAATAGTTGTGTTGAGTATTTAAAAGTTTCATATTCATCTTTTCTATTCTAAAATCAGGCACGCTGAGTTCTTTTATTAGCTCTTGAAGATTTAAGCATTTTGTTCTCTTTTCCGCATCGTCGACGAAATTAGACAGTTCTATTGCGCCTGAGGAGTCCTTTTAATCAGATTTGCCTTTCTTTTGTGAAGTTTTCATTTAATTTAATTTTGACGCCATAGTCTTAGTATTTCCGACAACCCCGCCTGGTATTCTGGCATCGTTTTAAGCAGGTCTGCCTTGTTTGCATGTTTTTTCAGTGTTTTCTCAAGCGTTCCGACTGTTTGTGGTTTTAGTTTATTTGTAACTCGGCCATAGGTCACTGTGTCGGGATTTTATTTTTGCGTGGCCTGCGCAACGGATGAAACTTCAAACCACTTTGCTCCGTAGCTCTCCACTGTCCAGACAAGACACTGTCCACTAGGGTATCCTGATGAGCGCCATCTTTCTAACAACCAAATACCTCTGGCTTGCGCCAACGACCCCACGGCATGGCCTTGGAAGTTGTCTTGGGCACCATACCTCGGCCCTCAATGCACTTTCTGTAATCCGTACGGGCATCGGGACCATCGCATCATGCATGCCCTCGTTACACGAGATTCCTCTGACATACCTTTATTTCCGGCAAAACCGCCCTGGAACAAAGGTCGTTCCCTCTGGTTACAAGTTACGACTATACAAACTGTCAAATGGACCTCAACTTACCATGTCATTCAACAAATATTAATTGCCATGTGTCATGTAGTTGGTAATTAGCAGTTTGAATAACTAATATTAATTGCAAAGGAATATTGAAACAAGATAGTACACAAGCATTTAGATAAAGCACAGATTTGCATGGTAAAATTCTGATGGTGTATAAAAGAAATATTCACAAGTAATATATCAATATTTTTATTGATAAAGAAATTTGACTAATAAAATTATAATCTATTTATTTGTGAGATAATTAATATACTTAATTAAAATTAGATTTTTTTTCCAAATGATAAATTTATATCAAATTTAATAACACTATTAATACTATATAAATTATTATTATACAAACTACCAAAAATTTATGTAAAATAAATTTTAACTTTTTCTTTATTATTATCATCATATCAACAACATCATCAAAACTGCCTCATCAATTACTAGATCATTAAAATGCCACATTCTTTCAAAGTTCTAAAACGTATTTTTTACTGTTCACTTTTTTGCAAAAACGTCATTACTACCCTCTCAAACAACAGCCTTATAAAGAAGTGCAGTAATATTTGGAATTCTCTAATATTTGTTTTTATTGAAATAAATTAATTTCATGTTATTTAAAGTTATAGGTGTATGTTATTTAAAGTTATAAGTATATATTTGATAGCAGTAATATATTATATTGAGTGATTAATAATTAAGTACCGTAATATTTGGAATTTATAATATAATATTTGTTTTTATTTAAATAAATTAAATTTATGTTGTTTATATTTAAATAAATTAGGTTTATTGGGTTTATTAAAATTGAACTTTATCTAGATTTCGTGATATTATGATGGTGGAGAGGATGGGCATTGTGGAG
>APFE031403511.1:0-11523 GCA_000404065.3 Pinus taeda
GACCCCAAATTAGGAACCCCAACTTTAGAAAAAATCCTAATACTGGAAAATTAAGAGAAGTTGTACCCGATCAATAGGTTAGACCACCATTCTAGGAGAATTATGCTAAAAGTTCACAACAACATGAAGAAGACTAGGACACCTAGATAAACTGGATGGGACTAAACGATGAGGATTCCATTTTTGTTAATTAGGAAGAACAGGAATTGCACATGTTACAACAATTACAATTAGAGTTTGGAGATTCCTTTGTCTACAAACAAGGCTATGAATAGTGGAAGCTCCTGCGACCAAGATCCTACAAATTTTACCTAGAGAAGCTCACGAGGCTTCTAGCCCAAAGATTGTGGACATAACATCAACTGCAACTCAAACTTCAGCTACACCTCAAATTTCAAATGCAACTCAAACTGTTCGAAACAAGAAAATTGAAAAAAAACAGTTGGCATACAAACTGAATTACCTAGTGCTAATCGAGAAGACAAGAATACACAAACCACAATTGCTAAGAATGAAATCATTCAATTAGGCAAAATTCAAATACATTTCAATGTCACAATTCAGTTAGCCAAATTGAAATTACCAGTTCATTTAGCAAAGCTCGTAAAAAATGAATCATACAAAGCACAAATAACTAAAACACTAAACATAGGTGAAGGTGAAGACGATGTAAACCTTAATGATGATCAACCTGAGTTGTTATTTGGTCCAGAAGTAAATGGAAAAAATCAACAAGGGGATATCCCTCCATTCTATATTAGATTAAATGTTCATGATAAAATCCTACATAATGCTATGTTAGATTACTCAATTCAAATGTCTTGGCCTCATTAAATATATGTGTGTAACTCTAGTCCAGTGCCCAACAAAGAGTATTGTTATGGATATAGTAGTTGTTGATATCCCAGCCAAGCATGGTATGTTGTTATCTCGCTCATGGGGAGAAATGTTACAAGGGTCATTGCAATTAGACATGTCATATGCTACCACTTCTATATTTGGTCAGCAAAGAATGCTTTACAGGGAGACCTTGATGAAATACATGGTAAGTAGTTCAGAAAGACCACCAAATTACCCTATTTATTCCATGCATTTTGATATGGACTCATTTATCTTATATAATTCAGACAATGGAAGGGATAAAATCACACATGTAGAAGGAAAACACAAAGAAAATGATAGTGAAAACATAACACATGAATCTCTATGGCATTTAGATTTTGATGGCTCTATAAATAGATTAGGAGCAGGAGTTGGAGTATGGATCTATAATTTAGAAAATGATCATTCAGAAGGACATGCTTTTAGATTAAATTCAAATGAACTAACAACATGGTAGAGTATGAAGCGTTAGTTCTAGCCCTTCAAATTGTAAGAAAACTAGGAGCTAAAATAGTTTCTATCATGGGAGAATAAAAACTCATTGTAAAACAAGTCAAGGGTTAGTACATTACTAATAACCCTAGACTTAGTTGTTATAGAGAAACCATCCTAGACTTGATAAATTGTTTCCTTGAAATTGATTTTGTTGTCATTCCAAGAAAGAAAAACATGCAAGCTCATCGATTAGCCACTTTTTCCAGCACATGCAGGTTACCCTTGTAGCCAAATCATCAGTACAGAGCTGAGGTAAGACATAGACCAACCATACCTCATAATTTAAAGTATTGGCAAATTTCTTCATATGACAATCAAATTTGTGATTTTATGATTTATGAAGGAGAATTTCGAAATGGTAATATAGACAATGACTATACATCATATTATACCACAAACAATGAAATAGATGTAAATAATGCGAATAAGCTACATCCAACTAAATTCACCAAACTAGAAATAAAACAACTGGAGAGAGTTGAAATTGAGGAATTAATGAGTGATGAATTTGAAGTTTTGAACCTCAAAGATGACTTTTTGCATAAGGGATTAGCCCCAGTGGAAGACCTCTTTGGGTCTAATGATGTTGCTAAAAAACCTAACATGGAGCCTCTAAGGTCAAATATAGAAGAATGAAACATAGGAACAAAAGAAAATCCTAAGCTTATCAAGATATCCAAGACACTACCCCAGCTCAAAAGCTGAAGTACACTAACTTGTTTAAAGAATTCCAAGATGTCTCTACCTGGAGTTATGAAGACCTCAAGCCTAATGATACCAGCATTATCCAACATAAGATACCAATTAAATAAGATCAGTAACCCTTTAAACAAAAGCTAAGGAGAATTAACCATGTTCTTATGCCATTAATAGAGAAAGAAGTAAAATGATGTATGATGCTCAAATCATAGCACCCATCAGATATTTTGATTGGGTCTCTAATTTATTCCCCACCAAAAATAAAACATGAAAAATCAGACTCTATGTTGATTTCAAAAACTTGAACAAAGTATCATTGAAGGATAACTATCCCATGCCTAAAATGGATCACATTCTCGAGAGGGTAGTAGGGTCATCCATAATTTCATTACTTGATTTGTTTTCTAGATACAATGAAATCTTAGGTCAACTTGAAGATCAAGTAAAGATTGCGTTCATCACTACCCGGGGAACTTTCATGTATTTGAAAATGCCCTTTGGATTAATGAATGCTAGAGAAACATTCCAAAGAGCCATGGACACAGCCTTTTCAAAGAAAATCCATGAATTTTTAGTCATATACCTAGATGATATTACAATGTTTTCCAAGTCAGATAATGAACATCTAGATCATCTCAGTAGAGTATTCATAAGATGCAGAAAGTTTGGCATATCATTAAACCCTAAGAAATCACTTTTTGGATTAGAAGAAGGAAAACCCCTAAGACACATAATTTCAAAAGAGGGTATTAGAATTGATTTAGCTAGAATAGAAGCAATCCTAAACATCAGCCATCCTAGGAACATTAAAGAATTGTAATCATTCTTAGGTAAAATAAATTTTCTTAGAAGATTCATTTCTAACTTAGCAGAACTAATTAGATATTTGAATAACATGTTAAAAAATGATTCAAAACTTAAGTGGACAGTAGAGGCTAAGTAGTCTTTTAAAGCAATCAAATAAGCGCTAACTAAAACAAGTGTCCTCATAATTCCTATTTTAGCAAACACTTCATAATTTTTTCATTTTCTTGGAGCACACCATTGTAGCAGTCTTGTTGCAAAAGAATGATGAGGGTTATGAGATACCCATCGCTTTCTTCAGTAAATCTTTGAGAGATGCTACATTAAAGTAAAATATAATGGAAAAACAAGCCCTCGCTTTAGTGAAAGCCATAAAGGATTTTAGAGTATATATTATATACTCTAACATAATAGCATATGTTCCAAACTCAGTTGTAATGGACATTCTAACTCAAAATGGGCCTGATGGAAAAAGAGGCAAATGGATTAAAGGCCAAGGTTAGGCCAAACTCATAGCTGAATTGAATTGTCAAGCCTTAGACATAAATTTCATTATTGCCATAAATGATTAGGAAGAAATGGTGACTCCACAAATTAGTTAAGCTTTCATAGATTCACCCTGGTATGTGACATTATTTTCATTTTACTCAACCTACAAGCTCATCCCGGTTTATCCAGAACTAAAAGTAAATTCCTAAAAATGAAAGCAATGAAATATTGTATCTTAGATAATGTTTTATTTTGGAAAGATAATGGTGGCATTTTGTTAAATTGTTTATTAAAAGATGAAGCTCACAAAGTCATGCAAGAATTTCATGCAGGGGATTGTGAGGGACACCTATACTGGAAAACAACTGCTGATAAGATTTTTAAGGGCAGTTTTTTTTACTAGCCCACCCTTTTTGTATATGTTCGAAAATATGTGACCTCCTGTCACAAATTCCAAATATTTGAAGGCAAGAATAAACTCTTACCATTACCCCTCAAACCTATCTCAGCAGAAATGCATTTTCTACAATGGGGTTTAGACTTCATTGGGGAAATTCACCCACCCTCCTCTGCCCAGCATAAATGGATTTTGACAGCCACTCACTACTTCACCAAGTGGATAGAAGCCATCCCTTCTAGACAAGCCACATATTATGTATATGTATATATATATATATATAATCAAAGGACCAAAAGAAAGAAGATAAAATAGATATGAAACAAAATTGTGTGCAGCTTGTCCAAAATGCCACAATTCATGATGATCACATAGTTCAATCTTGATTAGTCATGCTTTAAATTTTATGTCAAAATATTTAGTGAATAAAGATCTGACCAAACCATTTAATCTTACCAAATCATTAGTTAGGTAGAGAATAAAATGAGCTCATGAGTTTAATCTGAGCCATTGGAAGATATAATGTTAGAAATATGTTAGTTTTCTTAGCAAAAGAAAATAAAAAGGGTCACCCAATAAAGGAGATAAAAAATGCTAGGATAAACAAAGGGTAGGTAAAATAGGTTTTGTAATGCATAAGGTTGCTAACTCAAATGCACCTTGAACATGCTCAATCCTATGATTCATGAGGAGGAGGAATTATCAATGAAGGAGGACATTCACAAAAGTTATATATTACTTTGGGTATTTACCCAAAAGTTCTATATAATATTAGTCCTAAATATTAAAGCTCATTCACTAATTTCCCCTCATTCACTAAACCCCTTACATGCCTATTTTATTAATTTCCCCCCATTCATTTTCCCTTCACATTCATTCCCTAAGTTATTTGTTTCATAACTTACCCCTTTTTACATATTCCCTTCATTAACCCTTCATTACTTTTCATTCCCTAATATTGTTCCCCTCCTAGAACCCCTTGTTCCTTTGAAAATGCCTTTCCCCTTTACTCACTCCGCTTGATAAAGTTTAATTAAAAGACTTCTTTTAATTAAATTTAACCCCCACTTCATAACTCCCCAGCCCTAACATATATTATTAAACCTATCATACCCCTCTGCATAAAATATCCCTAGGTCCCACCTATCATAACCCCTTATCTCTTCCATCCATCCGATCGTTATTTGTCACATATAACACCCAATAAGCATTTTCACACCCCCAACATCCGACCTTTAGAACAAAGGAAAGGTTGTGAAATGGGTGGTTTTACCAATCCCCTCCCCTGCCACGCGGCGCCACCACATTGCATCGCATCCCCAAGCCCCAAACTAGCATACCACCTTTACGTGATGTGATAAACTATCAAACTGCCTCCAAGCATTGTGCGATAAACTACCATGCTAGGTAATTAACCGTCGTGCTATGAGAAAACCTACTAATTCCCAAAGAAGGTGAAGTAACAAAAACCCTGAGAATTTTTTATTTCACCATTGTCACTGAACTTGTGAGAAAAGACCAAAAGCTATCACCAACCTGAAACAGAGCCCCTGCTACCACCTGGTCCCCTGTGCAACTGAAATTCACTACTTTCTAGGTTATTCTAGTACTCTGCTCCATCAATTGAACTCAAAAATTGATAAATTAAACCCAATTAATGGATTCTCAGAGTGTTCTAATTGTAAACCCTCTTGAACCCTCAAAAGCAAATGTCGAACACCTACCCTTGGCCGATAAAGACTATAAAATTATTTATACAATGACAGATTCCAACCTTTTGGAGCTCCACTGTTGGAGCGATGACAAACACACTCACTAGGCTCATGATATCCATCTATGGGAGTCAAACTTTCCTAAATTCATATTACCACAGACCTACCAGTTCCCTAAATTTATCAGACTATGAAAAAAAACTATTTTCCAAATGAAAGAGCCATAGTCACCCTAGCCCAAGAAATCCTATTTACTGTCACTGCTCAATCTATCAATCAAATGCTGCAAATTCAACCACAACTAGAGGGAGTTCCCTTCTCCATTGAAACCCTTACTGAGCTTTACCCAAACCTAGACTTTCCTAAGAGGTATCAAATCCTCCAAACCTTCCTCCCTGAAACAACTCAAATTCCTAAAAACAACCCACCATACCCTACTGTCATGTTCCTAGAACAAACCAAGAAAATTGTTACCATGTTATCTTGTATATTAGGATACTTTACTGATGAACATTTAGATGAACCCATCCTAGGTTTCCTCTCTATCTTTAGCCCAAACCAGCCTCCTTCTATAACCTTCAACTTTTCCCAATTCCTAGCAAACACGATGCATGTCACCTAGTAAAGCTTCCAGAAGAAGGAGCCTTCGAATATTCCTCAGTTTTGTTCCACATGTTTTTATATTTTCAATCAAAAAGGTTTGTAGTCATCCTCCAAACACTGGACACAGAGGGTAATCCCCAATCCATTGTCTTGTGGATAGCCTTGATCAGAAAGGATTCCACAGAACTCAGTTACAAAGACTTCATTGATTGATTGGTTTATTTATTTATCTAGTTGTTAATATGCTAAGTAGTAACATTCATCCCAAAACCAGTGAAGATATAAAAAAAGGTATTATACTTATCAAATCAAAGTAAAATAAGAGATTGGTATTTTTACCAAAACCATACAGAAATCAGAGTATATGGAAGCCAAGTAATTCCATTCAAGCTTCCCAAATACCTCCCAATGAGGATATCTACTTTGGAATACATCAGAAAAGTCTTGAATTATGATGAGATCCATTTCCTCTCGGCCAAAAAGAAAACCCAATTCAAGATTAAAAACCAAATAGGGCCTTTCATATGTAACCATAGAAATTTTGGAAAGGAAGAAGACAGATGTTTACAAGATTTGAAGCTCAACAGTAGTTTCAAATGGTAGTATGACCCTTTGGGTATCATAAGCAATCTAAGATTCAAATTCAAATTGACCTCTTTCATTCACGAACGAAAACCTGAAATGGAAAGGTAATCCAACCAGTTAGAGTGGTTGGAAACCACTTTAGAGGAGGTGGATAAACAGGTTGATACTAGTTCCATCCTGCATACTCCAGACCCACAAGACAAAATTTCAAAAAGGGCTAGAGAAGAAGGATCCTAATCAGCTGAAACCACCTCTGATACTAAATTTACACTTATGAGTAGAAAGAAAACAAAGCTAAATCTAGTAATCAAGTATGGAAATACATTTGAAGCAGAAACATAGATTATCATGAGGGTGATTCACCCTCAACACATGTAGAAGAAACATCTATGCCCTCATCTTCTATTGCACAGATCATGAAAAGTAAGAATAATGTAGAGGTTTCATCATCTATAAAAACAGTGGACAAAGAGAAAGATATCATGGAAATGTACAAAGAAATTAAAATCATAAATGAGGCATTAAAAGCTACAATATGTACACAATAGTCGAAGCAAACTCTGAGTGATCATATTAGGTTACTTTTAGCTTTTGGCCTAAAAACTAGGAGGATGCAGATGACCTTCTTATAACCAGAGGTAAAGGCCCCAAAAACATCAGAATATTACAAGAAAACAACCTTTGAAATTCATGCTCAGGATGTGCATCCAATTGACTAGATTGAATTTCATAAATAGGAAGGAGAAATGATATATTCAACCATGACACAAAAGATCTAATTTTCCAAAAATTGAAGAAGTCCCTTGAAAATATATAGTCACAGTTAAAGCTGGAAAGGGCCTCATCACAAGCAAAGGACAATAGGATTAAGTCACTAGAAGATTTGGTAATTGAAATTAGCTATAATCCAACTGATATCAAGGAAGCAGAAGAACTCATTAAAAAGAAAAATGCAAACATAGATACACTCAAAAAACGGCTAAAGCTACCAACTACTAAACATCCACAAACCAAGGAGATTTTTGAGACACTTAATCAAAAGGATGAGATGATGAACTTAATCATCTAGTTGACAAATCAACTAAGAGAAATGGAGACATAAATAGATAAAATGGTACAGGAGAAACAAGCTAGCAAAGAAGCGGTTCCTATTACTCTTATTCCCATAGGAGCTACAGCAACAACCACATCAAGAAAATCAATAGCCCATCCCACTGATGAGGCCAGAAAATTGATTCAAGCTATGGAAGATATGTCCATTCACTCAACACATATTAATAAGCTCAAGGAGAAAGTGAAGAGCTTGAAAGATGAAAATAAATTAGCAGAGGTAATGCATCAAGATCAGAAACAAAAAGATAATAGATTGAATGACATGATCCACTAGCTAGAAAACGAATTGCCACTAAAGGAGAATTTGGCCCAAGCAACATTTATGGGCCAATATCATTAACTCAATTAATGATATTTGGCCATCTATACAATTAATATTTGAACAAAAATATTTAGTGAAGGACACTAGTGAGGCAATTCAGAAGGTAAAAGTAGATCTTGGGGAGAAATCAGAGGAAGCATCTAAAATAATCAAATTTCTAAATTATAAAAACAAGCATGAAATATAGGAGCATGGGATAATTGATAGAACGGAGACCATTCTAGAAGTAAAGAAAGTTATTTCCAAGAGAAATCTAATGATACATCTTGAGGAGAAATGTCAAACCATGAAACTTGCAGTAAACAAGTTTTTCGACAAGTTTGAAGTATTGAGATAGAAGGGTCTGCTTAATGCTTTGGTAATCAATGATAAACTGATGAAACATGAAGACTATGATAAGAAGATGAAGGATGTAGCTAGAGAAACTTCCAACAGTTCATCCATGAAAGGTGTGCCCATAGGAAAAGTGCTCCTTTAGACTTTGGAAAACTTGTTTTACCTCTAGCATGAGGTAAATCACCTGTTTGTGAACAAGCCTACATTTGCCAAATATACAGAAGGATATGAGATTTACCGAAACATGATGAAAATCAGACTCCTAGATGAAGAAACATGGGAAAAATGGTGTGACTTACTATAAAGGATGAAAAAAGAGAATCAGGTGAATGACAAACAGGTGAGAGGAGCAGACGGTGTGAAATAGCAGACAACGTGAAAGAGAATCAAATCTAGTAATAGCAATCAAATAAAAGGGACACATTTCAATCAGTTAAAAAGGTGTCACTATCTTTTTATATAAAGATATTTATTTTCCTAAAATAAATCCTAATTAGTTGACAAGATATTTTTGTAAAAGTATTGTATAGATACTTCTTCCATTTGAAGTATTAGGGGGTGGATTTCTGAATATTTTTGTAGTTGACTGATCTACTACCTTAGGGTTATTGTACCAACTTCCAGTTGATAGACATAATAAGTTATAAAGGGAATTCTTTACAAGATTCATGTGTTGAGCTATCTCAGTGAAGTACAAATTTCATTTGTTCATGTTCTTTTTCGAAAGTATTCCATAAACTCATGTGTTCTAAAATCTAAATGTTATAACTGAAATTTTACTACAGAATTTTCTTAGATATTACACTCTGCTTTTACTGTTACACATTTATATTTTTTCTTCTGATATCTAGTTTAGATAATTCTTAATTGCCCTCTGAGCCTGATTGATCTCCTTCATCCTTCTTTAGTATCTCGTTTGAGGAATTCTTAATTGCACCTTGATCCTGATTGAAAAATAAATTCATCATCCATCCTTGATATTTGATATTGCTCACCTATGTTTCCCTGTAACATTTTCTTTATGGTTTGTTGTTGTTCTATTTTCAAATCCATATTGACTCCACAGCCCAATGGAAAATGGAAAAGCACCTATTCATCTAAGTTAGTGATTCCACCAACTCAACCAAAACCAACCCAAATCAAGCATACATAAATAGCCTAAAATCCTATAAGTAAACAAAATTAAATCATACAAAGAGATCCCTATTTGAGTTTAGGAAGGCTAGATCCTAAGATCCAAAGTAGGTTTGTAGTTACCTCTCATATTGCTTTTTAACACATTGAAGAACCCTTGGAAATTTTGGAGAGATAACTATTAACATATTATATAAGTTTGAAGAATTTATCACAGGAAATTAAATTTTATGAATGAACTCTTTTACAATGTTGTTTTTTCTCTATAAATAACCATGGAAGTGTATCTCATTGTTCATCACCATGTAATCAATCACATATTTCATTGCAGATTGCCTTACTCAAAATCATTACAAATTTTGAATTCATTTCCTTGTCATTCCTTCCATCAAATATTCTCAGTAATGTTTTTGTTACATTCTTCCCAATATGCATTGCTCCAAAACAAATGATCCATTTGTACGCTTTTATAGTAGCGCAACCTACTAAATTCTACATTGTAAATTTTCATTCCTTCTCGAACTCCATTAACACCTTGACATCCTTGATGAAATGAAAATGAAATCATAATAATAACAATTATATACATTAAATAGAATAGATATAAAAATTGTAGAACATTATATATGCTACACAAAGTAATTGCTTACTTGATGATTTATATAATATTCCAACTTCCATAGTTAAGGAGTCATTCTTTGTTGTTTTATTGTAGTCTCTTCTTTCCTATTGAAAATATAATTTTCTATAGTTTTATACATATGGTTCTTAGAGAGGGAGTGGTTGTACTCATGAAAACCATTCTTGCGTAAGCACCTTGAATGACAATATTTCATTCTAGGACAATAAATTGGACATGCAAATTTACCCTTTTCTTTGGATACTTACAAGATATGGATTAATTTCAGTGTGAATTATATACCAAGGAATTATTTAAAAATCATGGATTATTTTTTCATAATATTATATACTAGAGAAATGCATGTGTACATTAGATGCCCCATAAATGCTTTAGACCTATGAAAGAATCTATTGTAGATTTAAGGTTTCCATGGAATTGAAATTGTCTTTCCCTTACTGTTATAGAGATGTTGTACATGGTGATGCCATATGATAACTTTAGTAATTAGTCAATTAGAGGCTCAATGTATACATTCATATTTTAAAGTTGGTATTTAAGTAATTCATTGAAGATAAACATAACTACCACTTTTTGTGTGTTTGTGTGTGTGAAAAAAAGGTATATAAGATTATCCCACTCCTATTTGATTATTTGGATTAAAAGAGAGGTTAATCTTCCAAATTTTAATATGGACTAAGTATCTAGGCATACCTGGCATAAAACCATTTAAACTGGGATCTCGAATAGGTTGAGAGGAATCAAATATCTAAAAGTTCAAACGTTTTTAAATTTTTTCACGTTTAATTCCTCATAGATTTAGCAAATATGAAATTAAGATAAATTTATGATAGGTTAAAAGGATAAGTTTTTAAATACAAATAATTATCTTTTTTTTCCGATTTTAAATATTTTTCAACATCTTAAAATAATGGGAAAATGTTTACATGTATAGTTATCTAGAATTTCTAGCCTACCTCATTAGTTTGCCCAAAAATTGGTGACAATGAGTGATCTGTGTGCCACAAGATTTGTGTTATTAGAGAAGTTATCTAGAAATAAATGAACCTTTTCAAATATATAAACATTAAAGCTAAGTTACGTATCTACAAAAATTTATGTGATTTATGTTTAGTTCCTTTATAAAAGTATTTTTCAAAATAAGTAAATGTAAAAAAGGGTTCCATACATTATTACATATAGGGGCTAAATTTGATGGAAATTTATCCATATTTTACTTAAGTGTCAAATATCGACCATTTTAAAATGTGTGCAACAATGATGACATTTACTTAATTTTAGAATTGACATTTTCACGAGTTAAAAATTCAAT
>APFE031403514.1:2983-19024 GCA_000404065.3 Pinus taeda
CTCTGGCTTACTGAACACTCATTGACTTTAAAACACATGACCTTGTAACATTTTTGACCAAAACCCTAGACCTAGGAAATTGACCTCAAGAGAAGACAAGACAAGCTTGAAAGAGCTTTAATGACTGAAATGACTTAAACCAGCAATGCCAAGAGGGGTATAAACACATCAGATCCTCCATCAAGGTTATAGCATGCCTAACGGGATGCAAAAATTGACACTGATGAGACACCTACCTATGCAAAATGCAAAGAGTTTTGATCGCTGATGGAGGGCTCAAGACCGACTCTAACAGAGGGTCTCACCCTTAGTATTTAGGAAGTGAGGACCGAAGAGTTACCTCTGAGATTACAGTGCCATACAACTGGCATGCCAAGCTGATGGAGTAGGCTCTTACGTATGATCGCACAGGCGGTGACTTGCTATCACCAACACCATTAGTCCAGAGTGCTTCCTTGCATTTTTGAGTTGGTCATATGAATAATTTTGTCCTGGACATAGAACACTATGTAAAAACTATAAATAGTTATATATATTTTTAATTTTCGAGGCTTTATTTTCGTTACATGATCGTGATGCAAATGTTGATGAAATGCTTTTCTTTTATAAATGTTGCAAATGTCTATCTAACACATAATTTGCTAATGAATTAGTCAATGTGTTTAAGCTTCTAGAAATGTGTTGATATTAAATAGAATCAAACTGTCTTTCCAAAATCTTGACCCTTAGGAACATGCGATAGATAGTTGGATTCTGAATGGAATAGATGCCAATAAGCTATAGAATGACGAGTTGTGAGTCTAGCCTGACGAGAAGCCAGTGTATGCCATGCACAATGGCATCAGAGAGGAGCTCTATCAACGTGCTATATTCAATGATGTTGTTCGTTGACCCACCAATACATACACCTTTGAAACTTACTAACTTTCCGCTTGGATCAAAGACGGCCCAAGCTGCAGAAGATGGGTTCCGCGTACTACGACTCGCTCCATCGGCATATCCAACAAATGATTCCAATAGGTGTAAGATTTGCAACAAATTAAAAAGTGGATTACCTAACCAAAACGATCACTCTTAATGAAAACAAAAATGTAACAAAAGCATATGAAAAGTTATTATTCTTAGTCAAGCATAGTAACGCTTAACGTACAACCCATTTCGGGGTTGCGACAGTGGAATCCCATCGTAATCTACTAGATTGTGGGCTCCTTTTGCTAATACATGCTTAATAATATATGGACCCATCCACAAAGACTAGAACTTTCCTACTCCCAATTTATTTGATTCTTGATCGTAAAGTAAGACCAGGTCACCTTCTAAGAAGACACGGGGTTTGACATTCTTGTCAAATTGCGCCTTGACTCATTTCTTATGTGCTTCATTAGCCAAGGCAGCGTCATGATGGGTTTCATCCAGTTGGATTAATTCCAAGAAACGAGCCTCTTCCTCTAATGTTTCGGGGATAAGGTTGACTACGAGCTTGAGAGACGAAATTTCACACTAAACTGGTAAGACTACTTCCAAGCCATACACCAGTTGAAAGGGTGTAAATCGGGTCGCATTTATCAACAATGTTCGATATGCCCACAAGGCCAAGTACAGGATTAGGTGCCAAATCCATTTATGGACTCCAATCATCCTTTGTAGCATGCGCTTCAGGACTTTGTTGATCCCCTCAACTTGCCCGTTAGCTTGTGGATAATATGGAGCAGAGCTGTCGTGGGACAGACCTAATTTGGCAGCCAATTCAACCATTATGTGATTGCGGAAATGTGATCCATGATCTGTGACTATAGCTTGTGGAACACCGAATTTGGAGACTACATGATTGAAAAAAAAGAACAGACGTTTTGCCGCTGTTGTTTAATGTAGGCATCACCTCAACCCATTTTTTAAAATAGTCAACTGTGACTATGATATATCCATGCCCCTAGCCGAGGTGGGGTTACATGTCATGAAATCTATGCCCCATTTGGCGAATGGCCCAACAAAGACTACTGGGTGTAGAGGCGTAGGTGGTATTCTGGTTTTGTGATCAAAGATTTAACAAGCATGGAAACTTCTGACTGCGGCTATGCGATCTTTGAACATTGTTATCCAAAGTAGCCTACTCATAAAATCTTTTATGTTGTAGCATAACCAGATTGATGACCCCACACGCACCTGAATGACAATCATTTAGGAATTTTTTGGCCTCCTCATGGGTGAGGCACCTTCACAGAACTGTATCGATACCACGATGGTAAAGTGTATCACCTACAATCATGTAGTCTTTTGCTTGGTATCAAGTACGTTATTGTTCTGAGCGAGAGGTATTATGCCTATATGTTTGGGTTTGCAGATAGACGATTATATCTCCATACCATGGATCACTTGATGATATCAGAAACAAAGATTCATCCATGATTGTTGCTTTGGATGTTGAATCATTGGACAACGATCAGAAGTCACATAGTAACTCTGCTAAAACTAGAGATTTCTTTGATTTGGATTTTACGAATTCCAGATCAAAATCTTGCAAAATAGTTATCCATTTCGAATATTTGCCCCCAAGCAACTCTCGCGACAAGATATAAGTTATAGGGTTGCAATTTGACAAAATGGTAGTTTTATGAAAGAGGATATAGTGTCAAAATCTCTGTACTGCTTGAACAACTATGAGAGCCAGCGTTTCAACATAGTAGTACTTGCTTTCTATATCATTTAATTTTCGACCTAAATAATAGACAGGATGTTCGAATCCACTTCCTTCTTGAACTAAAACCATTGCAATGGTCGTATCTGTTGCAGCTAGATACAAGTTAAAGTCTTTTTGATAGTCTGGATCGTACATTAATGATGCTTTTATTAGGGATTCCTTTAGAGCATCAAAGGAAGCTTACGCAACCTGATCCCAATTAAAGGGCATTTCTTTTTTCAACAGACACGTATAACCTTTAGCAAGTTCAGCGTAATCTAGAATGAACCTCCTTAGAAAGTTTGTTTTCCCTTGGAGTTTCTGAATCTGAAGCAAATTTGAAAGTGGAGGGATATCGATGATCGCCTAAACCTTACATGGTTTGAGACGAATCCCATCCTTTGAAACCATAAAGCTAAGTAAACGACCAGAATTGACACAAAACACACATTTGTGTGGATTGAGTCGTATCTTGTAGTGTCGGCAACGTAGAAATATAGCTCTCAAGTGCTACAGATGATCAGTCCGCTTTCGCGAATGAGTCGGAAGATCGTCGAGATATGGTTGAACGATGTTCTTGATGTCATGGAAGGCATAAATCATAGCCCTCTAAAAAGTTTCCCCTACATTCTTTAAACCAAAAGGTAGCATATGGTACGCGAATCTACCCCACGGACAAATAAATGCAGTCTTTGACTGGTCCTGTAGGCAGATATTTATTTGATTATACCCAGAAAATCCATCCATAAATTAAAAGATTTCGCATCTAGCGCATTCATCAATTATCTGGTCGATGAAGGGTGTAGGGTAGTTGTCCTTTGGACAATCTTGATTTACATCCTTGTAATTGACACACACTCTAATCGTTCCCTGCTTTTTCATTACAGGAACAATATTCAATACCCAATCAATTAGAGGAACTGGGTAAATGAAACCAGCATGTAGACGTTTTTCAACTTCCGCCTTGATGGTAGCTGCTTTCTTTAGGTGAACCTGCCAAAGTCGTTGTCATACCGGTTTGACATCTGGATACATATTAATTTCGTGTTCAACTATGCTCAAGTTAATGCCTGGCATTTCTTCATACGACCATGCAAAGACATCTCTGAATTCACGAAAGAGAGCATAATATACTTCCAGTTATGAACAAGAATAAGTTTTTCCAACATGAATATTCTTTACAACATCTGGCTTGGTTGAGATATTCATGGCGATACTTTCTTCAATATTAGATAGATTTTTCTCGGAATCCACCATATTTACAGTATTTGATAGAAAATCAAAAACTAAAGGAAGATTAAGGTCGCTGGAACAATCTTCATTATAATCCGGAAGATAGGAACGATGGTGGTAATCTTCCCATGGCACGTCTTCTATCATCATTGACTGAACAATTCCTTCATCTGTAGAATGTACATGCGACCAAGGATCTGAAGAGGTACCATCTTCCTTAGACCTATCTATCCAAACACTTGATGAGCATTGATTTGGGTTTGCTGCCCAGGCCGAGAACATTGATTGCTACAATATTTCTATTGGGCTTGGAGGCAATACCTGGTGATGATCCATGCTAATATCATGTTTGGAAATCCTCTGAATAGAAGATACCATATGCAAGTTCCCACCGTTTCCACTTCCGCCAGATTCTTTGGAGGCGGTAGGGCAAAAGTACCCATCAATGTAGGGCTTTTAGGAGGCCTACTCCAATATTTTGAAGCGATTGAGAGCTTCCATGGATCATCGGGATGCTTCTCGTAACTTGTCAACTGTTGGGGAGAAAGGTTTGTTGGTTAATGATTGTAATTCCTCCTTAGAAAGGAAATGCAATCTTTCTGAAGTATGTTGACACAACAGTAGCCATAGCCTAAATCCATGGCCTTCCCAGTAGGATGTTTTAATCGAGGTTTCCATCGATAACTTCAACATCAATTTCTACTGTTTTGCCCCCCGGTTCAACTTGCAAGTTCATAAAATCCCGTACGGGGTGTATATTCATCCATCGAATGCTTTTAATGTCATTGATGATATTGACAAGGGTGGTGATCCTAAAGTTTTCCAACAACTCATTGACGTAATGCAGGTAGATTCCCCCTCATAAATTATCGTTCGATGAATAGTTTTGTTGAGGGCTTTCACTTGAATGAGGAAAGTGAGTTGAGCTGGTAACTGAGGTTCATATCCTTTATGATTAAAGGCCATGAGATTGGAATCCGCTGGGTCAATCCCACCTATTGTTGATAATAGAGCCTGCTTTTGGGGGGGGGAATTTTGCAGTAGTTAAGTGTCGACATAGCACACGGCGATTGGGCCAGGTCCTCTACTATATTATAATTATGTGCTACTCTTCCACGAGGATTAAATGTCGATTTGTGTACTACTCCGTTTGGTGGCTTTATCGTTAGCTCAGGAATGATGGGTGGCACAACTTCGGTCAAAGTTGTTGTCGAACTACTAGGTTGATCAGTAGCCTTATTGTTCGACAGCTCTAGATTCCTGTAATCTTTAATCCTTGTCGATATCAAAGCATCATTTTGTTGTTTTGAAATGGACAACCTAAGCACTTTCGATGGGGAAGAATTGTTGGTAGCAACCATATTGATTTCTGGGTTTGGAAACGGATCAGTCAATACTGCTGAGGTTTTTGAGTTCTTGAAGAGTTTATTAATCTCAGCTTTATGCAGACAGTCTCTCATCCAATCATCCTCATTGCATATAAAGCATGGATGACTAGGTTTCTTTTGCCTAGAAGGGTTTGCAGAAGATTTTTCAGGAGATGAATCATCCTGTTTCTTATTTTTGATTTTCCCTTTCTTCTTTCCCCCTGGTTGCTTCAGTTCTTTGCCTTTGTTGGTCGACACAGTGTTAACCTCTGAGGCAAGAAGTTCTTCATTTGCATTTTTACCAGAAACCGTACGAGCTTTTGTAGATGTAGCCTTTGCAGTTTTTGTGCTAGTTGTACCTATCACACCATTGCTGGCATGAGAGTATTTGTTTGATTTAGGAGGAGGAGGAATGGAAAACTCTAGTCTAGGAGCATCAAGGATTTTGTCATAGAGCATGCCAAACTCAGTATAGATCAGCTCTAGATATTGAGCACGAGAAATGACTTGCTCTCAGTGACAACCCCCCCCCCCTTAGCCACATCTTCTGTAATAGAAGGTAACAATGACTTAATAAACCATTCAGCTAGCAGCTGATTAGGAACATATGTTTTTACCATTCTATGATGATGTCGCCACTCATGAATATGATTATAAATGTGAGTGGTTATCATCTGCTTAAAATTGGTAAGACGCTTCGTTCCTGTTTCATACCTTATGGGTAACTGAAAATGGGTCAGAAAGGTGGTGGCAAGGGCACTGAAGTTATCAAATGAAGCTCTAGGCAATTTGATGTACCATTTTGCTGCTGGACCAATTAACGTTCACTGAAAATGGTGAAGCCTAATCGAATCACCGTTGAGGGTGTTGGATGAACACCACAAATGAAAGTTCTTCAGATGATTCGATGGATCTTCACCCGGTTTTCCATTGAATTTAGGAATATATGACGGAAGTTTATGAGGAATCACCAACCACCAAGGGGCATAACCAATTGGATCATTTGTTAGCCAATTTAGATCTAGTAATTCTAAAGTCGCGACAAAAGGAAATTGTTGATTCAAGTTTGGCAAAGCATACCCAGGATAAGATGGGATTGCCTGAGCAATGGGTCTTTGCATACTAGCATAATGTATTTGATGCTGATAACTTTGATAAGGTTGATGGGCATAACCATTATGATATGATTAATGGTGACCGTTTTGAATATATGGCTGCCCATTATCCACAAATCTTTGTTGCTCAGGTCCTCGGTAAGCTTGTTGGAATTGCGGTTATTGATATTGCACCAGCCATGGTTGTGAAGCCATTTTCTGTTGTCCAATACTGGATGTTTGACCAAGATGAGGGGTGATAGTACCCATTTGAGCCTGAATCGCTCCAGTTAAGGAGCCACTAATTAGTGATTGTGGTTATGTCGTGGAGACAAGAGGTTGATGTATTATGACCTGAGAAACTTGAGGTTGACATACAAAAAGCAAGGCTTGTACTTGCGACACCGTCACAATAGCCGGTGTAGTGGGGATATTCGACACAGGTGGGCTTGGTTTCATTAAATATATAACTCTTGGTTGTTGAGGCAATATTGGCACCCAACCACTGGATGTGATTCCAGCTTGACCTGAATTCTGTTGTGAACTCTCATATGGTTGTTCTCCCTCAGGAAGCAATGAAAGGGCATACTGCCCCCCATATGGCGGAAATCCAGTGTTCAAAGGAAAGATTGGCCTCTGGAAACTAGACTACCCAAATTGGTACTGTTGCGAAGGATCAATTTGTTGAGACTCAACATAAGCAATTCCATATATTATTCCAGACGAACAAACGAGAACACACCATACTGTCGAAATAGTCCCTAGGTGCACTTCATCTGGCAGTTGAAAGCTAGTTAGGATAGATGGTATACTAGCGAACATTGTCGGAGTGGTGGTAGGAGGTTCTGCTGCTGCTATGTCAGATGACATAGTCCTAGATGTCGATGGTGGTTCAGACATATCAAGTCTATCCAAAAGATTTCCTAGTGATTCCACAGGAACTTGCGATGAAGGATGACTAACTTCTGTCGTAGAAGGATACAGGTGGATCCCAGTTCCAAAATGCAATGGGGTATTGGATGGAAGATCCTCTGTAATCTCTTCTATAGCTATCAATCCAGGTGGAATATGTAGACCATCAGGTCCGTAAAATATTTCTGGTGTCGAAGAAGGTGTAGACTCTACAGGGAGAGATGTTGGAGGGGTGACACCTTCTGAATCAGCCCTAGATGGAACTGGTTTAGGAATAGAAGTGTTTACCGCTACACTAGGATTAGTGCTAGTGTCCTCTTGTAACTGTGGAAATTCTTCTGTAGAGACGGGGATACTAGAAATAGTCAGAGTAACTAGAGCCTCTAAGGATGTTGAAACACAAGTTTCAAACAAACTAGGAGACTTTGACCCAGTTAAACAAGATTGCTTGGCCCTGAATGGTTTCGTTTCCAGAGTCAAAGACAGTTGACTCGTTAGTCTCCACGAATGACAGGGTTTTGATTGAATTTCTTCCACGATTGCGGATTACTTAATCAACTAAAAATAAGAAGGGGAAAATTTTATTCCGAATTAAATTAAGTTTATGACGCTTTGACACAACTTTATTTTTCAATTTTTAAGAGTTGAGAAAAAGCTAAAGATGACTCTAGTCGCCTTCGATTTTTAATGAGCCTGAAGTGATAAGTGCTCAGATGGACCTTTTCTTTTAAGGAGTCTGAAAAGGAAGGAAAGTGACTACTCTGGAAATCTAGACAGAGGGTTTACCAAACCAATCGCAAAACTGTAGAATACTTTTTATAGTACGGCAGTCAATCTTCCCAAATGATGTGTTCAGTGCATTCTGATCGATAGGGCAGTAGACACGGCTTCCTAAGGATAAAGGATATAGCCTATTATGGCCTCCCAATATATACTTGACAGTACGTGGGAGCACAAGTCCATATTGGCACTTGTCGTCTCAAAGAGGAGGAATCAACCAACCTACGATGAAAGTGATAGTTACCAGGGTTTACGACATCAGAATACGTCTCTACCCTAGACTTCTAAATGTTGTGCATTAGGTTCCAAAGTGTTTTTATGTTCATTGGGATTTATTGTACAGTTGATCTTTCTTAAGAAGATTTCCTTTAAGGTTAACCACGTGATGTAGATATACGATTCCTAAATATGCAATCTAAGATGATAAACAGTCGTTTACTTTCTTTTTGCAATGAAAATCCTAGCTACTAAGGAAAGAGAAGTAAAATCCTTTCAACAAAGAGCAGAGAGCACACAGTAAGATGCACTGTCCTAAATCAACTTCCACAAGTAGTCTAAATGAAAATGCACATGCATGTATTTGTTTTTTGCTTTCTTAATGTGTGAATGACAAAAAGAATGCTAAGTATAGATCTAAACTATTTTTCTTTGAAAGCAACAGTACTAACAATTTTCTTTTCAAAAAAGAAAGGAAGACTAAGATGACACTTTGCGATTTTGAATTGAAAACTACTTTTGACACTTGAAATACTATTAATTCAAATCAAACACAAGAGCAAAAGTGTAATCAACTATCAAAAAGAGGAGGATTCTTTTATTTGATTGAAAACGACACTTGCGACACTTTCAAATCAAAAGACGATAATTCGATTAAGCTATTGTTTGCAAAGGAGAACTGTAAATGGCGAAAAATACATAAAAACATTCACAATTCGTTATCAATGGAGGCTGAATAATGTAAAGGAAGGGAGTTTCAATAGTGGTATATTGATCACAGACAGTAAAACTATTGAATAAAGCTGAAGACAATGAAGAGAAAACCAAAATCTGGAGGCAAAAACCGTCTTATCTAATCATCGCACCTGTAACACAAGGAAACAAGGATGCATCTCACCTATAGCACACGGGAGGTGTGATGCATCCATACTGCTAATGAGACATAGTGCGATGGTCCAGGAACAAGACTGAGCTTGGTTTTTGGTCACAGTTTGCAACTGAGTTCAGGGGTTTAGGTTGAGCTAATGATAGGCAGTAAACACAAAGTACAAGGGCTGATCTAATGAGGTTACTTGAGCTACCACCAGGACACTTAGGATGCTTGCGAGTCAGTTGTTCAGTTTATAAACAAAACCTGAACATGGACTGAAGCAGCGTCGATCTACTTTGCACTTGCATAGCAAATACAATTCAAAGGCTAGCTGGCTTAACTTCAGGCTCCGTCTATAGTTTATAAAGCAAACAAATAGAAACAAGCAAACAAGATATTCGCTCCCCAGTGGAGTCGCCATTTTGTTATCAGGAAAACTAGTGTCCATTCAGAGCTGCTAGTCCCACTAAGACGGGTAGCTATCTTAGAAACAAACAAACTAAAGTTACTCTTATTTTCCTTTATGAGAGATAGATGAGAGAGAAGCAGAGAGTACCAACATCAGTGTTTCACTTGGCTCCTTGCTTCTTTCCTCCCTCCTTTGATAGAGCTTCGCCACTCCTCCTCACTTGCCCCACTTCAAAAAACACCTGTAGAGTCAAAGCAGCATAATACCATCAAAGAATAGAGATATATAACCATAAACAATATAGGATCAAATATATATTAACCATACAAATGCATATATCAACCCAATATTCAGAGATATACAAGAATATGGAGGAAAATGCAAATAGCTTTATTGATAGAAGTAGTAGAAGAGAGGATTGCAACCCATTAGTCTGACCCAGTGCCATCTTCCCAGCATGAAAGCCCTCTTCACCGCATGAAAAGCTTAGATCACCCAACAATACAATTTTGCAAAGAGAAACCAACAACACTTCCTTACAAAATACAAAATTCCAGCCTCTGGATCTCTAGGATGAGGGATCCATATATAGATGTTTGCAGGTGGGTGAGTCAACTTCTAGGATTTTGATTAGTGTCATCTCTCTGATAGTTCTTGGTTCCACTTGGAGATTTCATGATCTCTTACTCATCCCTGGGCGAATTCAGAGAGGTAAGTGTCAAATGGGCAGTTTCTAGAAGATTCTCTGGGTTTCCACCTAGACCACTGCCTCTGCCATTTGTCTTCTCTCGCTCATCGCACCCTACAAAAGGGCTTTTCAGTATGCATCACACGTTTTGCATGTGGCATGTGAGATGCATCACATCTTTAGCACTGAGCAGTCTGTATGGTCCTGTTTTGACCAATTCTGAGTAGTTTTCAAGGAGAACTTCTAGGAGATGATGTAATTAGCTGACCTTGCTTGTCTAGGGTATGAAACAACATTTTTAGGGACTTAGAAGCCCTTGTTTTATGGACATATGCAATTGGGGTTGCAGTGCCCAAATATTTCTATAACACCAAGTACCTTCACATCAAGGAATCATGAGAGGGAAATAAAAAAGGAAGGAAAAAAAACATGCAGCCAATGCACAGCAAGCACCTCGTGTCTTCAACAAACTGTAGCAAGGAATTAGCACCAAAGGTAGGTATCTCGCTTCACTCTTGCATTTTCATAAGTCGTCAAAATATATAAAGGTTGTGAGCAAGTTGGTTTATAAGTGCAAGGTGGCCAGTAAACTTGGCCACCTTCGTTTAGTCGACAAAGACAAAACAATTGGTCCTCCCACACATGGCAATAGTCAAGTCAAAAAAAGAGGAGGATGATGAAAGTAGTTAAGGCTAGAGATGCCTAAAGTGAGAGTTGATTACGAGGAGAGGGGAATGATGAGGTGGTAGAGGGGACCAACGGTCCAAAAATAGAAAAAAATCGTACCTCGGATGCCAACACACCACCTCACTCAACTCGACCATAAGAGGAAATAATCGTTGATCCCCATGCACCCATGCATTCATCTCCTCGAGGCTCACTCTAGAAAAATCGCTCTTGTACCCAAGCAACCTACAGTAGAGAAAAATTTCATCTTTCTCATGCGCAGGACTTCCTACAAGATCACACAGGACTTCCTATAGGATGACACAGGAATCGTACAGGATACAGTCAGACAGTCAATAGGATTGGTCGAGAGCATTTTCAGAAGGGAAAACACAGGGTTTGGCTACAAAAAACACCATGAGGAGGTAGGTTCTAAATTTCCTTTGATTTTTCCAAGTGCATAGAATAGAATAGAAAAATCTCCTCATTTGAGTGAATTTGATAGCTGTGTGAAGGAATTATCAAGTATTTCAATCACATTTCCTCTTGCATTAACATTTGAATCAACCATCACTACTCCTCAAACTTCACCAGACAAAATCACATGGGGGTTTAATATAAGGGAGCCCATTAATACTGTGAGGATTCATCAGCACCCTCCCGTATTAGAAATCTACACGAGGCATACTTGGATGGGGTATTTTGAGAAATTTAGGGGGTATGATGATGAGGTGGCCCGAGATTTTTCTCTCTCCCTCATTCCACTAACCAGACGCCATGCCACTATTGTGGTGAGCAACCTCTCCACAGAGCTCACCCTTGAACTCATAAGTAGAATTACCACACTTCCCCTAGGAATGCCTTGGAGAAATGAAGACAAGGGAAATAGCTAGATTACCGAGAAGAAATTCTTTTTAGAGGGACAGGAGCCCATTGATGAAAATAATGGAGTAAGGAAAACAATCCTACCATAACCCTAGAATGAGGTAAGCTACCAACTTATTAAATACATATCATGTGAAGGTAGGTATAGTGTGGTTTATTATTATCACTTTCAGGTCCTTGAAGAATTGAGATTTGGATCAGAAACACCTCCTCACCATAGGCTCAACAAACCATACTTCCTTCTGTAATCACTAATAGATACAAGCATAAAGGTGCAGGAAGGAAACCACCAACAGTTATCCCATGATGGATTAATTAGAATCATCATATAAGATTCCCTCCAAAACCTCAGAACACCTATCCAATGGGCAATTTTTAGAGACATGTAGACAAACAAGGATATCAAAGCCCTCACATATGATATTAGCCCTACTATCAATGAAAAGGATGAAGAAGATATAGAAAAAGAAGGAGAACAAGCAGAGAGGGATGAAGAGGAGATAGATGAGGATGAAGAGGAATAGAAAGAAAAATAAGGTGATGAAGCAACAGAGGAAGATGTCAAGGAGGAAACTGATAAACAATATGATTATATAGAGGGAGAAGAAGAGGGGAAAGGCATAGGTAAAAGTGGAAACGGAAAAGAGGAGGTAGAAGACAAGGAGGAGTCACCTAGGATGTCTCCAAAACCCATTGAGAGAGAGGCAGTAGCTACCATCAATTTCCTTAGCACCCCTATTAAAAAAAAAGGCAAAAGACAAAGGCAAACCCCCTTATACTTTAGAACAAGGAAAAGTATAAGGATAAGCCAGGGAAAACCCCAAACTCCAACCAAGGTTCCCATTGTTATTGAGGACTCACCTAAATAGCAGGAGAAGATGGCTCCTCCTATAAAAACTCAAGAATAGGGATCCTAAAGACAAACCTCCCCTAAGTCTCCTATCACCTATGTAAGAAGGTCGGTAATCAGGTCTACCTCATCTAAAGGAAACGACATCCTACAGGATACACAGAAAAACCTACAGGAAGCAGAGGAAGTCCTACAGGAAACTCTGCTAAACCTATAGGAAACTCAAAAATTGGATGAGGAAAGAAGTAAGAAACCAGAGAAAAAGAGAGAGGACCCAGAGCTAAGGGAACCTAGTACTCAACCTAACCTTGACTCCTACTACAAATTTATTGAGGGGGGAAGGGTCATTCCACAAAAATTTTCCATTCCATTATTGTTTGAGCTTGAGAAAGAAAGAGCCAAAACTCATAAATGGATGTAGATTTCTAAGTCCAAGGGGGTGGAGGAAATTGGTCACATCGAGGAGAAGCTCAAAGAGATGGGAAGGGAACTAAGTATCCTGAGGGATAGAGAGGCCATAATGAAAATTCAATTGGAGGCAGAAAATACATGGTTGAAAGGACAGTTGCAAGAAACAAAGAATCAATTGGCATCCATGGCTAGTCTATCTTTGGAAGAAATCCAGTGTAGGATGCCAGCTAATTCTTATGCACTATACCTTAAGGAACAGTGGCTATAGTTCCAAATCAAGACCCTAGCATAGAGAGGCACCATGGAATTCCAATATTATAGATAATTTATTGATCTCTGTGATCAAAGTACATTAGAGGATAGGGCTAAGATGTCTCAGTTCTACTTGCATATCATGGCTTTGACATATATGAATGTATGGGACCCTAATGGAAAGCTTTGGGATTTACAGTTGATGGATTTGGAATAATGGATGAACCATGAGGAAGCAAGGGATGCAGAAATGAAGAGGATATTGGCAAGGAAATAAACAGAGCCTCTTATGATCAGTGCTGAGTAGTTTTATCCAATGGCTATCATTAGCACACATAATTTAATTCAAAATGATACTCAACTTGCACCCAGGTATCTTGTTGCCCAAGAGAAATCCATTACACATATTGAGGACACATTCAAATTATGAGGGGATGACAGCATACAATCTTGCCTAAGGAGATGGAATACTTTGCCATACAGTTTGAAGATCATAGACTACCACTCTTCTCAAAGGATGAGAGAAGCGCTGAACAAGACACCCGTGTACAAGCAATCCATCCAAAGGCTTAAAGTCAATTGGATTGGCTTGAGACTCAGTACACCACTGCTCTTGGGGATGTTAGAAGGAAGGAAAGAAGAAGAAGAAAGAAAGCACTGGGAGGAGGTAGAAAAGAAGGTAGGATTCTATGCACAAGAAGAAGAAACCACAACAGAAGCATGGGATGTCAAGGAGGCCAGTAGAGCTATGAAAGACATGGATATTGATTAAGTTTCTCAGAGGATGAGCAACACTTTCAGTAGGGGATGATGATGAGCATCATCATTGGGTTATTATATGGGCCTTAATTCATCTCCTCGATATTCAAATCAACTCTTCTCGCAACTTATTACATGTTTTGAATATATTTTTTTTAATGAGATAAGTTAAAGTGAGATATTATGCCTAGTAGACTAATATGCATTGAATGCAGGTTTAGAAGAGAAAATCAAAGAATTTTGGCAATACTAAGGTTCGAAACTCGAATGAAACAAGCGAGAGAGATTGTAGGAGGTAAATCCTCCTCATTTACTCCTCCCCCATTCGAATATTCCTCCATTAATCACACCAGCTCAAAGTGCAAGCAGCCAAGTCATGAAGATCAAAAGGCAACTAAGAAAGTGATAGACAAAGAGTTAGTTCATCCTGAGTTTGGGAGACAAACCTCCCAATATTTAAGGAAGTTGTTGGGGACTTTAGTTGTATAAGTACAGAGCACAAAGGTTAAGTATCAATTAGAAAAGATTCAAAAGGCTAGAAATAGTGCCTTGGCCTCTCTTCCTCCCTCAGGGACCATGATTTGAGGCAAAGACTCTCTTGCTGCCCCAAAAACACAGATTTGCCTCATTCATAGGACTTCTAGTGTTTGCAACTCTTTAGTAGGTTAATAGTCCATTTTCTCTTTGATCCAAATCTCCTTTATCATGTTCACTTCCTAATTGGAAATAGTCCTCTTTCATGCTTTCCTTTCCTACAACATGTCTCAGTATTTCCTTTCACAGATCATAGTTAGATCATTTTAATGCAAAACTTTGTTTTTCTAGATGCACTCATTTCATTGCTTGCTTGATCTTCTTGGTTAACTGTCAGTTTCTATGCAGTAGATCTCTTCTAGCATTAGGCTAGCCTACCAGAAATCACACCCTCCATCTGATCCATGCCCTATAGGTCTCCCAAACCTCACCTTAATTCTTCCCTATATTCCTTCATTTTTCATAGAACTTCTTCCTCTCTCCTTGAGCAAATCCAATCATCTTTCTCTCTCCCGGTGATTCATGGAAGACCTTAGGCACTCTAACACCTCATTACAACCTTCATCCACCTTTTTCACCCACTATCACAACCTCAAAATAGCAAGAAATTTCTCTCGGCCTTGTCCTGTAGGCCTGTTCTAGTTTCCTTGTTTTCCTCCTTTAGATTTCATGTGTCCTCCTGTAGTTTTTCCTGTAGGCTTTATTTTGAAGGTCAAGTGTGGGAAAATCCTCCAAAAGGCCACTTAAGACCTCCTAGGACCCATCCACACCATTCTACATCCTCCCAAGCTCTAGAACCACCCTCCAACATCACCTGTTCACTGCCACACTCATACACAATAAATTAGATGCATGTGAAATTCACATAAAAACACATAAAAATCCAAAAACATGTTTTTTGCTTATTTACTCCCAGAAATAGCATGGTTAGATATTGTTTACTTCCTTGAGTAGTTAATGGCATTTTTTTCATGGTTTTCATGGTGTTTTTGGCAAAAGTAGAATTAGCTTGTTAAGTAGGCTTTACTAGGTTTTGCTTGACATTCCAGTCTTTCTCCTTTCTGCAATTAGAATAGCCTCTATAGAATAATCTTTCTTTCCTTTCATCAAGAGCTTCTTCTGAAATCCATAGAAGTTGGCTTGATCTCCAAGCGATCTCACGTCGGCTGACCAAGTGACAACCTGCAGTGAGAACTAGTACTTGCGCATGCAGCACCAACGCTTCCAAGTTTGTTACGAACTACCGGTTGATAAAAATAAAGTTGGCAGCCCAGGAGTTGTAGCATTCTTGCTGCAATACTGGTGCTCACCACTTTTTGGCTGTTGTAGATCTAACCCAGAAATATATGATAACAGAAATAACCCAATAAATAACAAGATCAAAATAGATAGAAATGCTTCTTTATTATCAAACCCTTAAGGTAGGGCAACACCATA